>PPOP03000008.1:0-292075 GCA_003708535.3 Kazachstania bromeliacearum | reverse complement strand
GAATTGAGGTGCTTGGGTTCGCAATGAAGGTCCCGTTGGCAGTGCTAGGCGAGTACGAAATAACCTTGATGTCAACCTCACCGTTGGGTTGTGTGGCAGTCGTGGTGGTCACTGGTGGGATGGTCTGCACGGAAGTAGTCGGCACAGCAGTCAGAGTACCGTTGATAGCAGTCGGGGTGTATGTAATGATGTTGATGTCCACTTCTCCGTTGGGTTTTGTGATCGTCGTCGTCGTCACTGGAGGCACCGTCAGAATTGAGGTGCTTGGGTTCGCAATGAAGGTCCCGTTGGCAGTGCTAGGCGAGTACGAAATAACCTTGATGTCAACCTCACCGTTGGGTTGTGTGGCAGTCGTGGTGGTCACTGGTGGGATGGTCTGCACAGAGGTGGTAGGGATACCAGTCCAAGTACCCTTAACAGAAGTTGGAATGTATGAGATAATGTTGATGTCCACTTCCCCATTAGATTTTGTGGTAGTGGTTGTGTAGGGTGGTGGAAATGAAAGAGTTTGAGTGGTAGTACCTGTATATTTAGTAAAATCAGATCCAACGGAAGTGTAATATATAATAATATCGGTTTCTGGTTTTCCATTTTTGGTAGTCACTGTAGTACGTGGAGAAGGCACTGTGAAGGCATCGGATGGTGTAATAACCGGACCTGAGCATTCATCGGTATCATCGAATGTGAAAACAACACCTGTCAAATCTTCTTTAGTAACACCATCAGGATCTGTGTAAGTGAATTCAAGATTAGCAGGACCACCTAAATTGAAGTAAACAATTTTCATCGGGTACACATAGCCCGCTGTCAAAGAAACTGTTATAAAAGATGGTGTCAATGATGCGTATTGAGAAAGCGCATTAATAGAAATACCTGCAGCTGTATCTCCATTAGAATCGTTTGCCTGACAACAAGTGAAGGCAGAAGGATTAGCAAAGAATAAAGCTGCCGAATCATCAGTACCAGTAAATTTGAAAGTATAACTCCCTGTTTTCTTTGGGATAAAATAACCTGTATACTCAGCTGTGAAATTGGTGATTGGGACAGTGACACCTTGAATTTTTTGCATGTGTGGAGATTTAAAGGAACTAGCTTGCATAAAATTAATGTATGTAAGACCGCTTGATGTTGCAATTTGGGGCATGCTATAATAACCTGAATTTAAAAAATTCATTTGCCAGGCAGGATCATTGTTTATAGCAGGATCATAAATAAATCCATAATACTTGGCCTTAAACCCATTTGTTTTACTACCTTGAATTGTAGAGGGAAGATTACAAGTGTATAGTAAAGGAGCTTGTCCACCTTGTACACTCTGTGTGATAATTAACGTTAACAATAATGGTAATATAGAGAGTATTTTCATAGTTGTTACAGTTGTTGGGAAGTTAATAATCAAGGAAATAAAACATTAATCCCAAGTATACTCGATAAATATTTTTGTAACGTTTATATAACGGGGAACTTATTGTGTTACACTCTTGCAATAGAGAATATTATTGGTTGTAAGTCAATGACCCTGGACGTCTGCATCGCAACTTACGTGCAAATCTTTTCAAAAAGAAACTTTAAACTTAGTTAGGTAATTTAAAACGTGAAGTAGGTCATTATCTGTGCAGTAAAAAAACCTAGAGTACAATAATTCTCGATCCTATTGTGTATGTACCGAAACGGCTATTCGCACACAGTTTGCATCTTTCTTTCGAGTGGGGATGTAATTTTCTTAACAAATGCTTGTAGAAAGGGTTATAATTGTGTTAGCCAACTGGTGGCAGAAACAAATGTAATGTTAGAAAGGAGGTGTAAGATCCGCAAAATTTCCTTGAAGAAAATATTGCTGAACCCCCTTTTCAAACCGGCACCAAAACAATCTTGGCATTTCCTCTAAGAAAAAAAATTCAATTTTTTTTTTTCAATTGTTATTTTGTAAGGTGCTTTCAGTAGAACTCGTTGGATATTGTACGGTTTACTGCAGCATTTCTTAATGAAAAGGGATAAAGAATAAGTAGAAGAGAAACTCAGCAGGCAATTTTTGTCTTTACACTTTTCGAACCAGGTAAGATCTTGGAATGGACGAAGTAGAAGTTCTTATTCCCGCCGTAGCATATCGTTTGGAGAAATTTGACTAGCGGAGGGGTACATATGACGTCATTTGGTTTAACTTAACGGAAATTATACTCACCTTCCAGAAGCTAATTAAATAACCGATAAATTTTGTTGAATTTTACTAAGAACTCTTGTAGTCTGAATGGACTCACTGGTAATATGTCCTAATGAAAGAAAGACTTTTGATTTTTACTCAAAGGCGCATTAGACTTTACAGTAAAATGTTTTATTACAATATTTGAGTGCATAACGAAAATACTGAAATGGGCAAGTTTATCAGAATATTCCTTGGAACTTGCACTACTGCAATTTCTGTGTAATTTTCTATAAAGACCCGTGTAATTGGTAATTCAAATTGGAAGACATAGAGAGACACGTTTAATGATACCTGTTAGATCTATTTCAATCCATCTCACCCATTTTATTTGGAGTTCATCTATTCACTTTAGTAAATAAAAATAATATATCGTAAATACACCAACATTAAATGAGGATCTTACTCTTTAACTTTAACGGAATTAAAAGAGCTCATCACTTGATTGAACCGATACAATTCATAGTAAAAAACAAAGAATGCCATATAAAGGCAAAAATATAGTATGTGAGTTTTTACTTGGCAAAGAAAACAGAATAGATCATCCGGTGTTATCGAACAATTCATTTTCCTAAAATGTTACATGAATTATCTGCAAACGAAAACGTGTTCTGTAATTTCAAATATTTGGAGCATATTTTTACAGTTTTGCACAACCTACAAAACGCAAGGTTAGATATTACAGGCAAACATCACGCAATCAAATGAATAGATTGTCACAGTAGGTATCAAAGTCTTTTCATTGTACGGGATAAAACCAGTTCAAATACTTCCTATAGAAAAAGACGGACAAAGTCCGCATGCAGACTTATGCATACAAAAAAGGCAAAGCTCTATTTCTTGATTTTTATTGGGTTTTCTATTCCAGTAATTTGCCTATTTTAATTGAAACGGTACTACTGGTCAGTAATTTATACCTCAGTACCACTTCTACTACCGTTAATTAATATTAATAACTTTAGAAAAATTCAAATAAGGTTGACTCAATTGGGTCGCACAAAAGGATGAAAAAATGTGACTAAAAGTTTAAAAATGTCTTTCAATATAATTCGACCTCATTATAGTCTATAACTGTACCTTATAATATAATGTACAATATTTATTACTAGTATCTATTGGTCATAATAAATAACAATTTCAATAACTGAATATTACTCAGTAAATTATTTAGCACTCTATCTTTAAATAAGCTCTGAACTAGCAATTTTTAATTTAAAGATATATTTTGTAAAATCATTTTTAATAGAAAACACATATAATATAAGTATTTGATTAGGTGAAGTTGTTTATATGTTTAAATATCGTTTTATGGATAATTTTTTTAGATTATATCCTCCATATAAGAGGATAATTCAAACTGATGATAAATGGAATCATGTCCTCAGTTACAATAATTCAATTGTAATAATCTATACCAAAACTAAGGGATTCGTTGTAAATGTCAATTAGATTTTAACGACTACTGTGCCTCGTCATTTTCAATTTTATGTGCAGCATGAAACTAATTGAGATTCTATACATGTAATACTTACATTTCTTACAGAAGAAAAACAGTGAATACCTAATTAACCAACATCAGAACAGTCTAACATTAAATAATTTTTAACCATACCTATTGCTTTGTTTTCCGTCGTTTTGTTACAAATAAAGTTCATTTATTACCCATTAAGGAAATTTGTTTTGTTTTCCAACCAGTCCTTTTCCTTGAAAAAAAAAAAGAGACAACGTTAAGAATAAGTTGTTCAATTTAACTTTAGACATTCAAATAGAGAAGCAAAAGAAACTGAATATGTCATACAGAGGTCCAGGTAATGGGTTAGGTAGTGCACCAATTAACACTCCACAATACAATTCTTTTCCACAACGTTCTCCTATGGGTCAATCCAACCCATTGAATTCAATTTTCAAATTTTTAGAAAAATTAGAAGAAAAAGTGGAAACTTTAACTGATCAACCATTTATTAAGAGATTACAACCTTATCTTCCTGCTATCTCTAGGTTCTTTATTGTGGCTACTTTTTATGAAGATTCAATTAGAATTTTAACACAGTGGTCAGATCAAGTTTTCTACCTTTATGAATGGAAACATTATCCATATTTTTTTGTTGTGTTGTTTTTATTCACTGTCAGTGTAGTGATGTTTGTGGGGGCTACATTTTTAGTGTTAAGAAAGCAAACTAACTATGCTACAGGTGCATTGTGTGCTTGTATTGTCTTACAAGGTTTAATTTATGGATTATTTGCTGGATCTTCATTTGTTTTAAGAAATTTCAGTGTCATTGGTGGTCTTTTAATTGCCTTTAGTGATTCCATTGTACAAAACAAGACCACATTCGGTATGTTACCTGAATTGCATGATAAGAATAAAGAATTTAAAGGTTATTTATTATTAGCCGGTAGAATATTAATTGTGTTGATGTTTATTGGGTTCACATTCAGTAAATCATGGTTGACTGTTTTTATCACTTTGGTCGGCACTGTATGTTTTGCTTTAGGGTTCAAAACCAAGATGGCATCTATCATGTTAGGATTGATACTGACATTTTATAACGTTACATTAAACAACTACTGGTTACATGATCAAAGTAAGAGAGATTTCTTGAAATATGAATTCTACCAAAACTTGTCCATCATCGGTGCTCTATTATTGATTACCAATACAGGTGCAGGTGATTTATCCATCGATAACAAGAAGAAAGTTTACTAAAAAGATTGTTCTACTTTTTGTCAATAAATACATTTAAATATATATTTATATATATATAATATTGTTTAACAGAATATCTTCATCCACAAATTACTGTTCCAACAATCACATAACCCAAACTATATGTAGTTGGACCATTACCATCAATACTATTTACTATTTGATCAGCCTCTTATTCTATTTTTAGCCTATAAAGCCGGGCAACGAAAAGTTTTTCTTTTTGTTTGAGATTCGTCTCCGGATGTTTTCTGTTGCTTAATTTTTTTTTTTCTAATATAAACACTGGAACTTAGTTAGTGTCAGTTGTTTCCTGTTTATCTCCCAGATCTTCTTTTCACTGTTTGATACAAAGTTATATTATCCTCAAACTAAGGAAATCCAAGTTTATTAACATGCGTTTCTCTACTCTCGTTTCTACCGCTACCACTTTATTGTTGGCCGCTCAACAAGTCTCTGCTATTGGTGATTTAGCATTCAACTTAGGTGTTAAGAACAATGATGGTACTTGTAAGACCACTGAACAATATGAAAGTGATTTACAAATCTTAAAGGGTTACACTAACACTGTCAAAGTCTATGCTGTGTCTGATTGTAACACTTTACAATATTTAGGTCCAGCTGCTGAAGCTCAAGGCTTTAATGTGTTTTTCGGTATTTGGCCAAATGATGATGCCCATTTCCAAGCTGAAAAGGATGCATTATCCACTTACTTACCACAATTGAAACAATCCACTGTTGCCGGGTTCCTTGTTGGTTCTGAAGCTTTATACCGTGACGATTTAACTGCTCAAGAATTAGCTGATAAGATTAATGATGCTCGTAGTTTCATTGCTGATATCTCTGATTCTGATGGTAACTCTTATGCCGGTAAGCAAGTTGGTACTGTCGATTCATGGAACGTTTTAGTTGCCGGTTACAATGCTCCTGCCATTCAAGCTAGTGATTTCGTTATGGCTAATGCCTTCTCCTACTGGCAAGGTCAAACCATGCAAAATGCTTCTTACTCTTTTTTTGATGACATTATGCAAGCTTTACAAACTATTCAAACTACTAAAGGTTCCACTGATATTTCTTTCTGGGTTGGTGAAACTGGTTGGCCAACCGATGGTACCAACTTTGAAAGTTCTCAACCATCTGTCGAAAATGCTAAACAATTCTGGCAAGAAGGTATTTGTGCTATGAGAGCTTGGGGTGTTAATGTCATCGCTTTTGAAGCTTTCGATGAAGATTGGAAACCAAACACTTCTGGTACTTCTGATGTGGAAAAACATTGGGGTGTCTGGACTTCTGGTGATGAATTGAAATATCCTTTAAGTTGTAACTTTTAAATAGAAAAGCAACTTCAAAACCAAAATTAAAATAAAATATACACATTACACATTTATCACATTCTTTTCGTTCATTTAAATTTATTTCTTTATATCATTTGCAATATTGTTTGTTTTAATTAACAAAAGTATAGAAATATTAAAAAGTATATAGTTATTTTAAATTATACCAATATAGCAATTTCTTTATATATACCAACATATGATAATCTATTATTTTAAAAATACTTTACCCTCTTTTAATCAAAATTAACATTTCTGATACTTTTTTGTTGCTTTTTGATTTCAATAATATTATTATCTTTATTAAAATTAAATACTGTATTTTACAAATAAATATATCTAATGTACAAGGAGATTCGTCTATAGTAATTATTTTCTTACAAAGTCTGTATCTGTGATATTAGCACCATCACACATACTCTTGAAAATACTGTCATTTTGGCAGAACAAATTCCATGGTGTATCAAATTCAGCAACAACACCCTTTTCCAAAACTAAAATCTTATCGTAAGATAAAATTGTCTTCAATCTGTGAGCAATACACAATATAGTACAATCACCAAATTCACTGACGATACGACTTTGAATCTTACCATCAGTTTCATAATCCACAGAAGAAGTAGCTTCATCTAAAATTAGAATTCTGGATTGACGTACTAAAGCTCTAGTTAATGCTAACAATTGTCTTTCACCCAATGAAAAATTAGAACCTTCTTCTTCCACTAATTGATCAAGATGGAACTTATGCATATTTGAATGAGAATTACTCTCATTTGTTTGTTCTTTCTTGACTTCATCAATATCTTCTTTTTCAATGGCACCACCTCTAACCAATGCATCCCATAATAAATCGTCAGAACTTTGATTGAAAGGGTCTAAGTTCTTTCTAACTGTACCTCTAAATAAAACTGGATCTTGTGGAATAATCGTCAATTTACGACGTAAATCGTATAAACCTAAAGTACTAATATCAATACCATCAATTTTAATCTTACCATTGGCTAATTCATTAATTCTATAAAGTGCACTCATAATAGTAGATTTACCAGCACCTGTACGACCACAAATACCAATTTTTTCACCACTTTTAACTGATAGATTCATTTTTTTCAAAACAATTGGTAGACCAGGTCTGTAAGCAAATTCAACGTCTTCAAATTCAATTTCACCCTTTTCAGGCCATGATTCTGGAGGTGTCAATTCTGGTTTTCTGTAATCAGCTTCTAATGGTAATTCAGTAGCATAAGTGACCAATCTTTCAGCACTATTCATATCATTTTCAGTTTGAGTTAAGGATCTCAAAGTATTATTTAATAAACCTGGCAATTGTAAAACATATGTCAATAACACACCGACAGCACTAGCAGAGATATGGAAAACTCTGGTAACACATAATAGAGAAATAATTAAAGCAAATATAATTGCAACACTATCCAATAATAGAGCAACCCATCTCTGGACAGAGACACTTAGATACCCTGCTTCATTCATCTTGTTGATTAAATAGTCGGTTTTAGCCAAAAATCTCTCCTCAGAACCATATGCCTTAATAGTGTCCATACCACTTAACACTTCGTTAAAGTTATTGTAGACAAAAGAACGTTGTACGGCCTCTAATCTTTTAATTTCTCTACCAGATGATTGATAATGATCAGCAATAACGACAAACATTAATACCAAAAACGGAACAGCAATAGCAAACCAAGGCAAATAAACAATACACATGACAATAACACCAGTGATAGTACCTATTTGGGAAAGCATTAAACGAATACTTTCAGTCAATTCGTTGTCTAAACTGTCAGTATCCTTTGTAAATCTATTCAATATACGACCTAATGGAGTAGTGTCTAAATATGCCATTGGAGTATGTAAAATTCTTCTAGCAGCCTTAAGGTTCAACCATTTGGCAGCATTGATACCCATGGTACAAAGTAATGTGAACTGTAAATTCATAAACATGTAACCAGCAAAAACAAAGAAGGAGTACATCCCCATGTAGAAACTACTTGATCTAGCAGGCCATTTATCTTCAGTCCAATATGATAACCAAACAGACGAAAACAAATTACAGAAAGTTGTAGCAGCAATGAAAAATATGTATAAGGGTATAATTAGTGGTCCCCATTTACCAACACCAGCATGGATATATTCTGTGTAAATTTTTAATTTGATACTATTAACAGCTCTTTCTTCTTTCATGGTGGTTCTACCATTCTCCAAAGATTTAGATGTTAATTGTCTTTCAAGCATGGCAATTTCCATATCTTCTTTGAATTCATCCTCTTGTTCTTCCGATTCTTCTTCTTCTTCTTCCTCATCTTTAGTTTGGTGGGAATATTCTAGTAAGTTGATAAGAGTTTCATTTCTAGCTTTCAATTCTTCTAAAGTACCTATATCAAAAGTAGCATTTGGACCTACAACGATTACACGATCAGCTTTTTCAATTAAAGAAAGTTGATGAGTGGCTAAAATTCTTGTTTTGTCACCCAGAACACCTAAAATACATTCGTCCATAATATGTTTACCAACACGAGAATCTACAGCACTTAAAATATCGTCAAATAAAAATATGTCCTTCTGTTTGTAAACAGCTCTGGCTAAATTAATACGTGCCTTTTGGCCACCAGATAAAGTAATACCACGTTCACCAATTTCAGTTCTATCACCAGCAGGAAGAATATCCAGATCCGCCTTCAAAGAACAAACCCTGATAATTTCATCATATCTGTTTTTATCATATGGAGAACCAAAAATAATATTATCTCTGACAGTGGCATTTAAAATCCATGGGTACCCACAAGATAGTAATTCACCTCTGATTTGAACAGTACCACTAGTCTTTTTCATAAACCCGGCTAAGGCATTCAACAAGGAAGTCTTACCAGTACCGATTGGACCAGTAATAATAACTAACTCACCTTTTTTAATATCGAAATTTAGATTTTCAAAACGAGCGAATGCCTTATCTTTGTTTGATTTTTCAGTGGTAATAGATTTTTGTTCTTCTGCTACTTCAGTTGCTTTAGCAGATTTCTTCTTTCTCTTAAATAGCCCCTTGTTTTCTTTTTCCTTTTCCAATGACAATTTTTCTTGTTTTTCCTTTTCCAATGACAATTTTTCTTGTTTTTCCTTTTCATCTAAAGCTTCAAAATCTTCCCATTCAAAACTACCATTCTCAACTTTAATAACGACAGAAGGATCTAAGTCAATTGAAGGAGTCACATCCATGATTTCTTCATCCGGGGATTCTAATAAATCTTGCATACGACCAAAACCAACCAACATATCTACACCAGTACCAAGAGCAATGGGGAAGAAAAACATTTGTAAGGATAAAACTTGAAATAACGATAGGGAAGAGAATATATTTCCTGGAGATCTTCCACCGGCGTTAACTTTGTACATACATAAGAAAGTAGCCAAAGATGCGATATTTGGAATGGAAAACCCTAAAGCCATAATGAAGTTTCTAATGTATTGCATTTTTCTCACCTTATAAATTTCTTCAGATCTCACATCAAAGATATTTTTCTCATAAGCATCTTCCCAAGCATAATACTTGACCATTTTCATGTTGTTCAAAATTTCTCTCATTAAACTGACTCTCTTGTCTGTGAAGACGTTTGCCTTAAATCTTAAAGCCATAATAACCTTGAAAACACCACCTGTGATAAGCAAACAAAGGAAAAAGATACCCATACCAACAAGTGCAATAGCACCAACATTTACAATTAACAACACTAAACAAATAGCAAAAACGGCAGGGAACCCTACCAAGAAAGGTTGAAATGACACAGCGAATTCAATTCTAGTTGCATCAGTGGTAACCATTGAGGTGACTTTACCATTAGGGAACTTATGCTTAGTGTATGAAGAAGCTCTAAGCATCTTAGCTAAAGCAGTTTTAGTTAACACCGCTTTAACTTGACAACCAGTCATTTGTGAGAAATGGAAAAACTGATTGAAAAAGATACCATTAAATAATAACATAACACATACACCAATGGCATAACCAATACCAGCATTTATCTTAGTATCTGGGAACATTGCTTTTTTACTGACGAATGTGATTAATCTTTTGGTAATCATTGGATTGAACCCCGATGAACAATTAGCTAGTAATGCAAATAAACAAGCAGTTAAAAATTGTTTCTTAAAAGTGAAGAAAAGAGCTTTAGCTACAGTTAAATTAGGTAATCTTGTTTCTTCATCAATTTCTTGTTGAGTGGCGTTTGGATGATTCTTAGCATACAGTTGTTTAGCCTTATTGAAATACCATTTCATATTATTTTCAAAATCCCCATGTAATTTTTCAATAGATAATTGATCATCCATTTTGAATAAATCATTTGGTTGAATTGTTCTTTTGTAACCAACTTTAATGATAGGTAACACCCACCAAATAAAGAAAAATGACAGTGGATTAGAATGGTATAATGGATATACGGTTCTTTCATCATCACTTAATGGAACTTCGGAAATCTTTTTAGAATGCAAAAATGAGAACAACCGTTTTTGAGGGTATATTTCAGAATCAGTAACTTTTTCCACATCATCACTATTCAAATATGTCTTCGGTTTATTCTTATCTAATTTATATTCACCTGATGGTAGATAAGCTGTGCCACCGGACGACTCTGAAGCCGTAACACTTTGAGTAGTGCTGAGTTCAACCGGCTCTTGTTGGTCCGATAAGTAACTCTTAGAGGACGATGACATCTCTATGATACTCTTAATGTCCTTTAACTGACCAGAGGAATGAGGCTAAGTGTCATATTTTGCCAGTTTATATATCTAACCTGCCACACTAAAATTTTGACCATCGGAAACCTTGCATTTCCTCCGTTTTTGTTTCCACGGAACCGACTCGCCCGTTCCGTGGAAACCCCGTTCCGTTCCGTTATCGTCTATATTGTGTCAAGAAAAGACACCAAACTTTAATACACATTGATGTACTTTGGATAAGCTGTTAGTGTTAGCGATTTTTGTTAACTCACTGATTGTATGGTCTTGTTTTGGTGATACAAAATTTTCTCGAAGTTAGGGAAAAAGGGTAAACATTCTTTTCAAAGTTTGTTCTTCTACGGAAATCGAACAGTTTGGTAACCTAACATATAAATTAATGAGGAAGTCATTGTTTTCATTGAATGATTAAATTTATTCAGTTGAATATATGATGCTGCTTTAAGTATGAACACATGTTTCAAAAGCACACAATATATCTAAAAAGCATACAGGTCTGCAGTTATTCATCCGTAGCGATTAAAAAAAAATAGATTATATATCTGAACATTGCAGTAGCAACAGAATATCGAAAAGAAGACTAAAAAGACCTGTAATAAGATTATTTTCCCTTTCTTTATACACTCATATGTTTATTGCTTAGTGTGGTTGAAGTCTGACTACTTCTAATTAATTTTTAAATTATATAAATTCTTATCAACGACGTTCATTTGAAGTAAACCTTTGACAACTCCATATTCAATAACACCAGTAAATTCTGATATAGATGTTAAACCAACTCATTTCATTACATCTTAATCGATGTGATTTAATCTTATCAAAGGTTTATTCTTCATCACGTGGGGTTTGAAAAATTTTCTTTTTATATTTCATTAAAAAAAAATTTATTGCGATGAGGCTTCTCGAACAACAGCTAGATCAAAGATATATTTACATATACAGTAAGGTACAATGGGTTTAGCTGCTACTAGAACGAAACAAAGATTTGGTCTTGATCCAAGAAATACCGCTTGGTCTAATGATACTTCAAGATTTGGTCATAAACAGTTGGAAAAATTTGGTTGGAAAACTGGTATGGGTCTAGGTATGAAACCATTACAATCAAACACATCGCATATTAAAGTTCATATTAAAGATGATAATGTTGGTCTTGGTGCTAAGATTAAACGTCAAGAAAGAAAGGATGAATTCGATAACGGTGAATGTGCTGGTTTGGATATTTTCCAAAGAATCTTGGGGAGATTAAATGGTAAAGAAGAAGAAATATCTAATGAATTGGAAATACAGAGAAGGGAAAAGATTTTAAATGGTAGATGGGGTGTTCATTTTGTTAAAGGTGAAGTGTTAGCTAGTACATGGGATCCAAAGACTAAAAAATTAAAGAGTTACTCAAATATGGAAAGAAAAAGAAGTAGGAGCGATAGTGAATCAGAAAGTGATGATGAAAAGAAAGATAAGAAGAAGAGTAAAAAAGAAAAGAAGAAAGAAAAGAAGGAGAAAAAGAGGGAAAAGAAGGAAAAGAAACAAAAGAAGAAGGAAAAGAAAGAGAAAAAAGAGAAAAAGAAAGCTGCTAAATTAGAATCGAGTAAAACTGCTTCCAATATACCTGATGCTGTATCTACGAGGTTATCAGTACGTTCAAGATGGATTAAACAAAAGAGAGCAGCTATTATGGATGCAAAGGCTCTAAATGAAATCTTTATGATTACAGATAATTAAATCTTATGTATAAAATAATTGATAGAATGTCTTACCATAAAATATAACCAAAAAAAAAAAATTATAATAATATATGTATTTTACAAATGATTTCATAACATTATGGATGTTAACTATATAGAAGTTATTGAAAACTATTCAACTACCCAATTGATTTTTTTTATGTTTTTTTATAATTTTACTTTTACACGATAATTGTCTATTACACTAATGCAAAACCAATACCAGCAACAAAAGAAATTGAAGCTAAAGAGGTTAAGATGACGTGAGCTAAGTTAGCCTTACCAGCAGATAAAGCAGCACCGTTCTTAGCCTTACTGGTACTAGAAGAAGTAGAAGAAGCAGACTTGTCAGAAGAAGATGATTTACCACTGTCCTTAGAAGAAGAACCAGTAGCCTTAGCACTAGCAGTAGATGATTCAGAACCATTACCAGAGAAAACAGCAGTAGCGGTAGCCTTACCAGTACCTAAACTACCAATTTCACTTAAAGCAGTCTTACAAGTGTCAACAGTAGTAGCATCTTGTAAAGAAGCAGAACCACTGAAATCACAATCAGATTTAGAACCACCGTTAGATTCGTAGTATAAGTTTAAGACAAAAGCTAATTGTTCCTTAGCAGAACAGAAAGCGTAAGCACCGTATTCACCAGTAGTACCGTTACCAGAGATACCAGCACAAGAAATTTCACCACAAATGTAGTTGAATAAATCTTCGTAATCTTCTTGGCTAACGTCATCAGCAACAACACAAGAGCTGGCAGCGTTCATACATTCACATAAGTCCTTGTTTGGAGTTGGTGGTAAATCAGTAGAAGCCTTCCAGTATTGGTTAGAAGTTGGACAAGCTAAGGCAGAAGTGGCAGCAGTGTAAGAAGCAGTGTTAGCAGAACTTGGAGAAATACTGTTGATTTGCTTAGAGTAGTTGTTGAAATCATCCAAAGTCTTAACTTCACCGTTGTCAATACTGACTAAACCGTATTTGTTAGTTTCTTCGAAATACATGTAAACAATACCACCAGACCAAACATCAGTCATTTCGTCACTGTACAAAGCTTGCACTTCAGTGAATTGTCTTGGAGAAACTTCGTTACAACCGTATTCAGAGAAGAAAACTGGGATGGACAAGTTCTTGAATTCAGCAGTTCTATCAGAGTAACCAGACTTAGAGAAAGTAGAAGCACCACACCATTCGTACATGTTAATACCGTAGAAATCAGCCTTAACATCTTCGTCACCACAGGCAAAATAGTCAGCAATGGAAACTCTAGTTTCAGAGTCATCGTTAGAAGAGTAACCCACTGGGATACTTCTGTAGTTCTTTTCCTTGATGTAAGCCTTAGTGTCTCTAATGGCAGCCTTAACGTAAGCGGAAGCGTCAGTGTTGGTAGCATCGTTAGTAACTTCATTACCAGCGAAGAAACCTAAAACGTTAGAGTATTCAGAGAACATATCGACAACAGACTTGTAACGGTCAAAAATGTCTAAAGTCCAAGTTGGAGATTTTCTGTTAACAGAAATATCTGGAGATGATAAATCAGCAATAACGTAAATACCGGCATCGTTTAAAGCTTTCATACAGTCAGAGTGATCTAAAGATGTGTTGACAGCGTACACACGAATAACGTTAGTAGCCACTTGTTGCAAATATGGGATATCTCTAGAACAAGAATCGATATCAGCTAATGGATCGTTAATGGTAGCACCACCAGTGGAGTTAGCAGTATCAGCTTGATAAGCGATACCTCTAATGTAAAATTGAGAACCGTTGTTAGAGTAGAAAAACTTGTTACCGACAACTTCAATTTCTGGTAAGTCTTCAGCAGCAGTCAACTTACTGGCCAATAAAGTGGCAGCAGCAGTAGTGAAAAAAGATTTCAAAAGCATATTGGGAGGTTATTTGTGTAGGGGGGTATATACTTTAGAGCAGTTTGCTGAAGTTCTAAAACGTGAAATAACAAAAATTGGAGAAAAAGATTCTTTGGGATCTGTTTTTCCTGTAATCATATGTTTATATATTCCAATTTGAGAACGGTCAACTGTTAAATTGCCTCGACCATTGGAATTACCCCTTTAGGAATGATAAATTTTTAATCCAAAGAAGATCGCGTAGAGTTTACAGTGGGAAGAAAACGAAAATAAATAAAAATGGCTGTGATCTGGAAAAAAACATGATATTTTCTTTTTTTCCATTCGGGCGAAAGTCCTGAATACTGGCCGGCCCACAGACGGGGCCGTAGAGGGCGGATTTATAGTAAACAAAGAGTGGAAAAGTTCGCGTTTTTTTCTGGGAAATGCGCGTTTCATTTGTGGCTGGGGTAAATAGAGGGTGGGAGAGTCGTGAGTAAGGTCTTGATTGCTGTAAGACTTAGGTGTTGTTGATTTTGGTTTGAATTACAGTATGGCTAGTGAGCCTCTTTTCCAAGAACAAGAGGGCTTGAGTAATGCGTGCGTTAGGTCATGTGGTTTACGGTGTTTAGGTTTGGCAATCACACGAGAAAACTCAGCATATTATTAGTTTCTTTTTCGTCCAGGCCGCAGGAGAGCTACGGCCTTTACCGAAAGAGGAATAGTAATTTGATTTGGAAGTCGAGCCCATGCTAATACACGGTTTCTAAATCATATATGCCTCAAATTATCGAATATACGTCAAATTGTTTTGCCAAGACTTTCCAAAAATAGCTGCGTGTACGTGTAATTGGGTTCCTATAGGATATTACAAGCGACTATCCAATGGGGACATTTTCTGTTAAGAACATGGGATATAAATTCTTAACTACTTAATTCATTTTGCAAGATTTGTATATTATCATTAGTAGTAATTTAATTCAATATTGGATCAGTGATACGTTAATGTATTTAAGGATATATAGCAATATACATATGTACATTTTCAAAGGGAATCTTAGAATAAAATATATTCTTCTGCTCGTAAATTAGATGGAACTAACAATACCCTCTCGAAATTTCCATTACAACTTATCCATCGGTTGTTTGGACACGCTAACGTACAATACATTCATGATTCCATTAAAAACGAAACCATCCAAAATATTAAACTATCCGATGTCGATTGGACTGGACTTCGTTCCTTTCAATGTACTGATTGCATGCAAGGTAAGAGAACCAAACATAAACATTACGTTGGTTCTCGTCTCAAATATCAATCGAAATATGAGGCATTCGAATACATCCATTCCGATTCATTTGGACCTGTTAAAACAGCCAACACTAAAGAATGGCTGATCACATTCACTGATGAAGCAACCAAATTCCGTTGGGTATACTTATTGAAAAATAAATCAGATGACACTGTTATTCACATCTTTATCTCTTTAATAAAGACTATTAAAAGACAATTCGACCGAAAAATTTTAGTTTTTCAATTTGATCGTGGTACCGAATATACTAGTCAGTTCGTTCGTGACTACTTAACCGAAGCTGGAATCCAAATCATTTACACTACTGTTGGTGATTCTCGTTCATACGGCGTTGCTGAACGTACCAACCTTACCCTCTTAAATGATTGCCGACCTCTGCTCCGTAGTAGCCATCTTCCATTACATCTTTGGTTCCATGCGGTTAAATTCTCCACCATAATTAGAAACTCATTATACAATGCAAAGATTAAAGCTTCTGCTCGTTCGAAAGTTGGTCTACCTGGTTTGGACATTAAGTCCTTACTTCCTTTTGGCCAACCCGTTATGGTGCATTTAACCAAAACTGACTCTAAATTGCATTATCGTGGTGAGCAAGGTTATGCATTAACACCATCAGAGGAATCTTACGGTTATATGATTAACATCTACACTTCCTTCCCTATCAGTTACCTATAATAACTCACTTATTGATCCAAATTTCACTATATCCACATCTGGTAAAATACCCTCTGTTAAAGTACCTACCCGTTCATCTTCTGAAACAATACCTAACACAACTCATGATACACTTAATGATGAAACAGCGATTGATTATCCACAACCTACGAAAGTTAACAAATATCAATCTACTCTCACATATATTCCACCTGATACCTTCTATAACATACAAACAATTGTTATTACTAGTTCAGGGGTGGTAGCAATTATGATATAAGTAAGGAACAATCAGAAATGATTGAACGAATCAAAAAGAGAAATGGAACTAGAATTGAGCAATCAAATAAAAGAAAAAAATATGAGGTTAACTATGTCAACGCTACAATCCGAAACGAAAGCAAAACATACATCGACCCAATGTCATCGAGTTTATTCTATAATCAAGCAATTACAAATAATAATATGAACCAGAAAGAGAAATTTGTAAAAGCATATGTTAAAGAAATAAAACAATTATTGAAAATGAAAACTTGGAATGAAAAACCATTAAACATAGAAGACATAGACAAAAAGAAAATCATAAATTCTATGTTTATATTCACAGTCAAAAGAGATGGCAAACAAAAATGCCGTTTAGTAGCCAGAGGTGATCAACAAACATATACCGCAAAGACTTAAAAGCCCACACGGATCATCATAATGATTTAATGATTTGTTTATCGATTGCCTTGGAAAATGATTATTACATCTCTCAACTTGATATTTTATCTTCCTATTGATATACCGGTCTAGAAGAAGAAATTTATATTCGAGCACCTCCATATTATACTTTAAAAGATAAAGTATTCAGACTTAACAAATCACTATATGGTTTAAAACAATCTGGTGCTAACTGGTACAAAATGATCAGAACATACTTAATTGAACAATGTGGAGGAGATAAATGGGTGGCCACGTTTGTTTATCCATCATAAGGAAAAAGAAAGAATCATTGTATACCTGTTTGTTGATGATATGATAGTAATTTCAAGTTCTCTGGCTTACAACATAATTGTATTGGGTGATGATGCGCTTCAATAGTCTTTAAATAGTAAAAGTATAAAGAGAAACAATTTCCTATGTAATTTGTTTTTTAAAAAATTCAAATATTTATACATTTTTTTATATTTTCTTGTCTCCTATCTGTCTTTAACTCTCCTAAATGAAAACTACAAATAAAAAATATTTGAAACAAACTGAAACATGTAAGACAACGTTTTGAGGTTAAAAAAAATGAACCAAAGACAAAGGACAAAAGGTAAAATTTTTTACTTGTAGTATTCAATATAAAAGATTCAAGAATTTGTATTAAATTGTAAGGACAAGTATATCCTTGAATTATACTATGAAAGAGGGAATGGGATGGATAGATATACCTAGATTTTGTACAAAGAATTACTACTTTTTAGGTCTGACAATAACAAGTTAAGAACTCAGACTTACCACATACGATCTTGTATATCGTTATTTTGTATCTTTGACAGTAACCATTTCTTATTTAATTAACTTACATATAGTTATTCTCCATTGATATCATGACATTAAGACACACTTTCTCTTAACGTCAAATAAGATAAACGAAATCAAACGAGTTTGCAATCGTACAGTACAGAGGTATTAAACTCACCACTGTCAGTGTTACTACGTCTCAAGTCATAGTCAGCCAACTTTAAATTCCTCGCACAATGGGATAAAAAAGAAATGTTTTTCACTTTTCCTCGTTCCGAATCGGGTGTGTCTCCAAACGGGCAATACAAGCAGGGTTGCCACCAGTCGGGGCCGTCTGGAGACACGACAACCTACACAACGAGAAAGGGGTAGTGGATGGTCCTATTCTCCAATGCTGGATGAGTAGTGGTAACATGGACACGTGTACACTGTGAACACACCCAGTAAACCAACACAACACACACCCATTCAGCGCAGCAACTACTGAATTGCTACCAATATCACCACACCAGTGTCCACTCGTGTCCCAAACCCATTAAAGGTCTTACCCACTGCCCCATGGCCAGGCCAGCCCCCCACAAGTGGGCCCATATCCCGCAGGCCCGGGTAACGCCGCCAGATCGGGCAAATCCGTCCCGCCACAAACGCGCTCACCGTTCCGCTACGGCTTTTTCTGTGCGGGCCCCATTTGAGGCCCATTTTTATGCGTGCTTTTCGGTTTTTGTTGACTTCCAGAACGAGACTCGTCCTCCAAACAGGAAAAAACTTCAGATCCGGTTTTTGATATATAGTCGGCGAACTTACAGAGCGTTTTCGAGTGGAAAAAATTTTGTTGCTTCCAAATCGCTCCTTTTATTTACGTGTTGTTTTGTTTATTCCTCTTTTCTTATAAACTCTTCTTACTTTATAAAACCATTTAAGTGAACAGATACTAATCTAACTATCAAGTCATTCTTTTAAAACTTTATCGTTCCTGTTGCTTAATAAACCACTAATTAAACTATGAAATTATCCAATTTGATTGCTACTGCCTCTGTCATTGGTGCTGCTGTTGCTGCTCCAGCTGGTCACGAACACAAGGAAAAACGTGATATCGTCACTTCCACCGTGTACGTTGATGCTACTGGTGCTCAACCAACTTCTGCTCCAGTTGCTGCTCCAGCTGCCCCAGCTGCCTCCACTGGTGCTTCCACTGGTGCTGCTACCACTTCTTCCAGTACTTCTGCTCCTTCTGGTGCTGGTGCCAAGGGTATCACTTACTCCCCATACAATGCTGATGGTACTTGTAAGTCCGCTGATCAAGTTGCCTCTGATTTAGGTAACTTAAAGGATTTCTCCACCATTAGATTATACGGTGTCGACTGTAACCAAGTTGAAAACGTTTTCAAAGCTAAACAAAAGGGTCAAAAATTATTCTTGGGTATTTTCTTCATGGATCAAATTCAAGCTGGTGTTGACACCATTAAGGCCGCTGTTGAACAATACGGTTCTTGGAGTGATATCTCTACCATTTCCATCGGTAACGAATTAGTTAACAATGGTCAAGCTAACCCATCTCAAGTTGGTCAATACGTTGCCACTGGTAAGGCCGCTTTACAAGCTGCTGGTTACACTGGTCCAGTTGTTTCCGTTGACACTTTCATTGCCATCATTAACAACCCAGAATTATGTAACTACTCTGATTACATTGCTGCTAATGCTCATGCTTACTTCGATCAAAACACTGTTGCTGAAAACTCCGGTGCTTGGGTCTTGCAACAAATTCAAAGAGTTTGGACCGCTTGTGGTGGTAACAAAGATGTTGTCATCACTGAATCTGGTTGGCCATCTCAAGGTCAAACTTACGGTTTGGCTGTCCCATCTAAACAAAACCAAAAGGCTGCTGTTGACTCTATCAAGGCTTCCTGTGGTGACTCTACATTCTTATACAACGCTTACAATGATTACTGGAAGGCTGATGGTAATCTAGGTGTTGAAAAATACTGGGGTATTTACGATAACTAAAAAAATTGAATTTAATTATTCCATTTTTTTATTATCTATGTATCTATTAGAATATTACTTTATAATATTCATTTGGGTTGTTCCAGTATGTTTTTTCTTATTCCAAAAAATTATTTTAAAAGAGTTAACAAATTTTATCTACCTGAATACCCAAAATTTGATATTGTTATCTCTATAAATGGTTGTATCCTTTTTATTTATATATTGCCATTTTATTTCGTCTATTATATCCTTATGTATTTTTACATTTTGAACTCTACTACAAAATTGTTTTTCTTTGAATTGTATATATTAGTTATTGTATCTACTTTTCCTAATAGGACTTCTTGAACGTTCTCTGTCATTTCTTCTTCTTCGAGGAGGTGTGATAGATCTATTACGATGATTTCTTCTATGTCTTGGTGGAGTAATTGATCTGTTACGACGTTGTGTATTTGTATTTCTTGCTGATGGATCATATCGAGATACTCTTTGTTCGGTAACATTATGTTCTTCCTCTTCCTCTTCTTCTTCCTCTTCCTCTTCTTCTTCCTCTTGGATAAGTTCTAATTTCGCTCTCATAGATTCTGTTAAAACACCAAGACCAATTGCAGTAAAATAATTAATGGAATATCTTAAATAATCAGGATTGTCCTCTGGGAACATCCCCACCAAGAATGGTTGAATGTACTTCTCTTCTAATCTTGCCTTAAGTTCAGGAATACTTAAATCTGCAACTAACTCTTGGAATATAAATTTTATTAGAATTCTACTTGGTGGAGTACTATCATCTTCATTTAATTTAATTACTTGGAAAATTTCAAACCCAATAAAATCAGATGCTAATAAATGTCCCCAAAATTTACCTATAATTCTTAATTGTACTGGTTCAAATGTATCCAATTCTTGATAATTTTGATAAAATATTTTTTCAAATGCAGGTTTCCAAGATTTATGACTGGCACAAAGTCTTTCTGCTAATATACCATAAAATTTAGAATATGTCGATTCTTGTATACTAGATTTAATTATAATATCAACAATTTTAAATTTATCTGAATCTGATATTCTCATTTTCAAAATTTTATGTGCTGCTTCATCACCAGATAATGAACTTTTCAATACAAGATATATTTTCTTTTTGAACTCTACATCAGCAGAACTTGTCATATCTTTAACAAGTGTGGTAGTTGAAGATGGTTTCGATTCATTTGGTATAACTTGCTTTTCTAATATATCCTTATCAACTGATTTTTCAATTGAACTATTTGTATCCACTTCTAAAACTTTTTCTGTTACCTTTGGTAAAACCGTTTGTTTGAGTTTTTGAAATTCTGATTCTATCTCATCAATATTATCAATAAATTTAAATTCACCAAGTTGTTCATCTGGTTCTTTCCAATTTTCCTCGTCAATAATAAATGAAATAGGCTGATTATGACTTAATTCCAATGGCGATAATAATATAGGTTTATTATTACTATAGTTTGTCTCTTTTAAAAGCAATATCTCTTTAATTTCTTTATTCACTTTATCATTATTATTCCCTAACGTTTCCAAATTATCATATATTGCATCATGTGTAATTTTATTTACTAGGGACAATTTTTTACCTACACATTTTATCAATAAAATAGTAGCCAGTATAGCGTCATCATCATCTTGTTTTTGTGAAAGTAATTGCAATATTTGTAAAATTACAATCTCATGCAATATTCCATAATTGAATAATTCACCCAACAAACTTACCATATCACATGTCTCTATATGCCTACTGGCTTTAAAGCTGTCAATAAATGTTAAAACTGCTTGCTTACAGAGAGTTTCACCGAATGTCGGTATGAATTTGTAAACCAATGCACTTAATGCTGCACTCAAATCGGACGATAGTGTATATTTAGTAGAGTAACAAAGTATCTGTTTGACTAGAATATCTTGCCCTAATATAAGGTTTTCTTGAAATAAAATGTAGAAGGTATCCATCAAATTTGATTCAGTTAATTTTTCCAAACTATCTTCAAAATGAGTCTCCATTTGTTCCCACATTTCTCTTTGGCTATTATCATCCGTTGTAGAGGTCATTTCCAGTAGCAATAGATCCTTTCAATGAACTTTTCTGTTATATGGCACTATACATATCACTTCAAATATTTTGAAGTTTTTCATTATTTTTTTGCCAGATTTAAGGAAGGAAGATTGAAGAATTGTTAAAATAAGGTAAATATTAAGTAAAAGACACAACTGTCAATAAAAAATATAAATGGTACGTGTTGGGTTTGTCTTAGACAATGTTAGTCATCTAGATTTTACCAGATTGAAAAATGTCGTTAAGGAATGTTTGTCTCAAGACGATCTGATTAATGATTTTAATGAAGAAAATGGGAGTGTGTTGGACTTTCTCCTTTTAGTGAAGATTGAGAGTACGTTCCACCTGGACGATTTACTGGGTAAGATTTATACTAGTGTGAGAGAGGTTCTTATAGAGAGAAATCTTATCTTTCTCCCCATCAACGTATTATTAGGAAATTTCAATAGAGAATCCATTTGTTGGGATATACTGTTTGTATCGAGACAAGCTGTAGTCACCGACTACCAGATAAAGCATAAAGTAGTACACGTACTTGGAGATATAGAGAACTCTCAGTTAAATTCCTATCAAGAACCCAATGGAGACGTTAGTGATAGAAACAAATATGATGTGACTGCCCTTGGTGGTACTTTCGATCACATACACGATGGTCACAAGATTTTACTTACCATGGCTGCATTTTTAACATCTGAAAGATTGATTGTCGGACTTACAGATGAAGAATTACTAGTATCCAAGAAATATAAATATTTATTAGAATCGTTTGACAAGAGGAAACAAAACGTATGTGAATTTTTACAATTATTGAAACCTAAATTGAGAGTGGAAATTATCCCCATTAAGGATGTTTGTGGTCCCACAGGGACTGTTCCAGAGATCAAATGTTTGGTAGTCAGTAGAGAAACAATTAAAGGTGGTGAATTCGTTAACAAAACAAGGTCTGGGAAAGGTATGTCTATTTTAGATATTGTGGTAGTAAACGTTGTGGGAGGTAAAGAAGAAGATGGATGGGGAGAAAAATTAAGTAGTACAGAACTGAGAAGACTGTTGGCAGAGAAGGCTGCAAAATAAGTCAGAAATATCTGAAGGCAAAAGCATATATAGAGAATTACTAAAAAAATATAAACTAAGTCAAAATATTTGATAGCAATCTTCCATTGACTAATTCCCCAACCATTCAATATCCAAATCCAACGGTAATTCACTGACACTTCTTATTATTCCTGTCATTTCAAGTTTTTTGAAAAATTTTCTGTCGTGTGCCACGAATTCTCTAGAAGTTATCAAATAAGTATCTTATTATGTATCACTACAATTAGATTTAATTAATATATATAGACACAATTTATACATACAGTTATTATCACTAACATAATAAATTAACCTTTCCTACTTTAATACTTTCCATATTTTAGTAATATTACCGTAATTATAGAAGAAAGAACTAGATTAAATATCCAATGGAGAACTCATCATCGCCAGCGGTCTCTCCGACCAAGAAGGAATATCAATCACCATTAGAAAATAATACAAATAGTAGTACAACCACTGAGGGGGGTCATTCCTCTGTGAGAAAGAAGGTGGCAAGACTAAGTATTAGTGAAACACCAGAGATGAGGAAAGATTTAATAAGCACATTAAAGGAAAAATCTCAATCGGAATTAAGTAGTATCAAGAGAAGACGTTCCAGTGCTGCATTGGCACCTAATATTGTATCAGCTGGAATGTCAAGACAAAATAGTATCACATCTGGTAAAATTGTTAAAAAGAAGAAGAAAAACAATAAGCCCATCTCATTCAAGATCAATGAAAAATATTTCCCTAGTGCCACTAATGTAGTGGCCAACTCCAATAAAAAAAACAGAGTATCTATTAAAGATATACGAGATTTGGTACTTTTCTTGATGAATGGGACCAATAATTCTCCACAATGGATCAATGTGAATAATAGAGGTGCATTGGGGAAAGTAGTGGTATTATTTATGCCCGGTTTGGAACCTCAAGATTACCATTTACCAATTGAATCATCATTTTTTGATAATGCTGAATTGTTACGTAAAAAGTTCTTGGGTGATAATAAAACTATCACTAATATTGAAAATGTACCAATTACTGCACCAGGTTCTAGATTATCATTATTTTCTGCTTATAATTCATTTATTAACGTGGGACTAACGAAGACAGAGAAGAACGCATTGAAAAATGATTTATCTCAAAAGAAAATTACTGTGACAGATTTATTAATGTCTTTGGAAAATTTATTAGAGAATAATTATCCAATTCATCCCAAAACAATTGGGTTAACAGAACAAGCAATTGCAGAATTGTTGAAACTACACGCATCAGAGACCACATGGGTTAACACAAATGAACCGGAGTCTGCTGATGAAACGTCTCACATTTATGGTCTTGATTGTGAAATGTGTATGTCCGAAAACGGGTTGGTATTAACCAGAGCTACTGTATTGGATTTCCAATTAAATATAGTATACGATGAATTAGTAAAACCAGATGTACCTATTATCGACTACTTGACACAATATAGTGGTATCACTAAGGAAAAATTGGATCCTGTCACGACCACTCTGGCTGATGTTCAAAAAGATATTTTAAAATTAATCAATAGTCAAGATATTTTAGTTGGTCATTCACTTCAAAGTGATTTTAATGTTTTAAAGATAAGACATCCAAAAATCATTGACACAGCTATAATTTTTGATCATAAAGCTGGTCCACCATTTAAACCTTCTTTGAAATATTTGGCCTCTGAATATTTAAACAGTGATATTCAAGTAAATAATGGTACTGGTCATAATTCTATTGAGGATGCCAAAACTTGTATTGAGTTAGTTAAAATGAAGATTGTTAAAGGATTGGCATTTGGTATCTCTGTAGACACTGAAAATTTATTTCATAGAATTGGTAAATTAGCCTCTAAACGTACATTAGTTTTGAATGATTCTGTAGCTACTACCAATACATCAACATCCAAATTTGCCTACAGTATACGATGTAATTCTGATAATGAAATTATGTCCAATATGATATCTAATATGGATAAATTTGATCTTTGTGTGGCTAGATTACGCGATCTTGAATTTACTAGAAATTATTCTAAACCATCATTATTATCTAAACGGTTTATTGAAAATGATCCTAATGTGACACTTTCATCTTTTCTGGAAAATATGGAAGCTTTATATGATTCTTTACCTGTGGGATCCATTGTATTATTATTGAGTGGTAGTGGTAACACTAGAGATTGGACATCCATTATGAGTGAATTAAATAAAATGGATACTAAGGAAACCAGATTGAAAAGAAAACAAGAATTAGAAAGTGATATAGAAAAGGCCATTATGAAGGCTAGAGATGGGGTCGCCTCATTAATTGTCAAAGAGGATCGTAATTTAAATACTGTTACAAATGATAATTAGTTGTAAATATAAATACGTATATATATAATAATATTATTATAAAATAATTATTGCTCCATGTTAATATCACCTTCCTTATCTACTTCTGTATTTGTAATTTCTTCCACTTTATTGTCCCCTACAGCAGGAGAGGCATCTACACCATTTATCGTTTCAGAATTATTCTCAGCAGATCCTTGAGTTTCTTTTGTTTCATCTGCAACTATCGTTGTTTCTGTCGATATTACAGATGCCTGATCATTAACAGGTTGTGTATTGTCCTCAATGGGTACTTTTTCTGTGTTATTATTATTATCATTATCATTCTTTACCTCTTCTTTAGGATGTTCTGGCACATTAGTAGTAGTACTACCTGACAACCCAGGGATAGCTTCACTACCACCCACAGCACCTCTAATATCAGCAGCAGACAACCCATCCTGATCAGTTCTCTTATTTTTCTCCTCTGCCAATGAAGTATCTGTATTTGTATGCGTCTTTGTTCTGTCAAATATATTTAAATCCAATGGTTGCAGAGTGTCTTCAATAGTATCGTATTGACATACATCAGTCGAAAGCCACGTCTTATATTTAAATGGATAGGATTCCACAGGGTCCTCATCATTATTTTTATCATTGGCATTGGTCCCATTTTGCTTTACCGGAGTGTACCAGTCAAATTTCCAGTACTGTCTTTTTTCAGACAAATTGAAACGCCCACCTTGGTTAGCCTTAGAGATCAACGAATTCATTGGATTAATACAGTAAAAATAAACCGTTCACTTTCACTACTTCTTCACTGTTTAAACCACTTCTTAAATTTCAATGTTTTTAATTTTCCATCAAATTAATGTTGCAAAGTTACCCGCCCGACCTTTTTTTCTCGTTCGCGTCTTTTTTTCACTGAAATAATTTAATAAACAATGGCGATTCACTTATAGGAGATTAGTGTCAAAACGAGTTGCTAATTAGCGGTTACCTTGGAATTTGCTAGTGGGAAGACATCACAGGGTTAATTAGTTTACTACTGAGTTGCTATCCAAAAATATGAGTTCTAAAGCTATATTATCAGAGTCGTTACCGACCTCGATTCCTATCCCATCTTTCATCACTGATACGTACTCATATGTTTGGTTTTATCTTCATTTCTTGTTGGTGAGAATACCAGGTGGTGAATACACATTAAATTATATTAAGAGATCAGCTCGTGCTGATCCATACAGATCAGCAATTGAATTTAGTTTGATTCTTTATGGTATTTATTACTACCTATCTAAACCACAACAAAAGAAAGGTTTACAATCTAATAGACCAAATTTAACCAAACAAGAAATTGACACTTTAATTGAAGAATGGGAGCCAGAACCAATGGTAGATACTCATTCTCCAGAGGCTGCCAAACAATTATGGAGATTATCTAAAATTCCAACTATAATAAATGGTGGTGTAGAAAAAATTGTGTCATTCACTCGTAATGATAACCAAGAAAGATTTGACAACGTTTTCAATTTGGCTTCTAATAATTTTTTACAATTATCTAATACACCAGAAGTCATTGAAACTGCCAAGAGATCAATCAAGAGATATGGTGTAGGTGCCTGTGGTCCTGCTGGGTTTTATGGTAATCAAGATGTTCATTACAATTTAGAATACGATTTAGCTAAATTTTTTGGTACTGAATCTGCCGTGTTATATGGCCAAGATTTTTGTGTATCTGCCTCTGTGTTACCTGCGTTCACTAAACGTGGGGATGTCATTGTAGCTGATGATCAGGTATCTTTATCTTTACAAAATGCTCTTCAATTGAGTAGATCTACTGTGTATTATTTTGAACATAATAATATGGAATCTTTAGATAAATTGCTTACTGAATTGAATGCCGCTGAAGCTAAAGAACATTTACCTGCTATCCCACGTAAATTTATTGTCACTGAAGCTATTTTCCATAATTATGGTGATATTGCTCCATTACCTGAATTAGTAGAATTGAAAAGAAAACATAAATACAGATTGTTTGTTGATGAAACCTATTCCTTGGGTGTCTTAGGTAAGACTGGTCGTGGTATCACAGAACATTTTAATATGGATAGAGCAACTGCTGTGGATGTTACTATTGGGTCATTAGCTACTGCATTAGGTACATCTGGTGGGTTTGCTCTTGGTGATAAAGTCATGTCATACCACCAACATATTGGTTCTAATGCCTATTGTTTCTCCGCATCATTACCAGGTTATGCTATTGCATCTGCTTCTCATGTTTTAAAAATTATGGATCAAGACAACACTGCCGTTTCACGTGTACAACTTTTATCTAAATTGATGTTTAATTATTTTAGACAATCGGTGAAAGAATTAGATCAATACATTACTGTTACTTCCAATGAAAACTCTCCATTTTTAATCTTTGAATTGACTTATGATTTCAGACAAGCTAAATTTAACTACACTGAAGAAGATTTATTCGATCAAATCTCTGCTATGCAAAAGAAATGTGTTACCAGTATCTTTTATGAACCATATGAAAATGAAGAAAAATTCTTACAAACAATTGTGGATGATGTTCTAACAAGATACAACACTTTAATCACAAGAAATACTTTCGTCATTAAACAAGAGACTTTACCAATCGTTCCAAGTTTAAAACTTTGTTGTACTGCAGATATGACTGAAGAAGAATTACTAAAAGCATGTGAAAATGTTCAAGAATCCTTGTTACGTATTTGTTCTAGTGCCTAAGTATCATTTGACCTCGCATACATACATATATATATTATTTTTGTGTAGATATCAATAACAACAACAATAAACAAAAATATTACATCACTTGCGTTCTTATTCATACCAGTTTAGTGTAGAGTGAGCACTTATGTTATTGCTATTTTTGAACTTTCGGAATGATTCTTCTTTTCACTTATTTTCCTTTAATGATATAGTTGCTAATTCCCTAAAATATTTACGATATAAATATTATAACTAGGTCAAATAATATTCTCGAAATTTGTTGTTAAATTATGAACCTACAATTGATAAGTAACAATGGGTTTATTTACAAAGAGAGCTCCAGGAGGTGATGATTTGCAAAGCAAAATTGATTCTCAGAGGAAGAAGAATAATAAGAAGTCATCAAATGTTAAACATTATAAGGCAAGCACGCCAAAATTAAAATTAAAGACATCCTACAGGAATGATAGAACACTTGATGCAGTACAAGAGGCTCAACCTTTTGAACAAGCAGCCGATACCTTCAATGGCAACATAAAAAATCAATCCTATTTCACTAATTCAGAAGGTAAGAGTGTTCAACCAAGAGATGTTTTCGGGAATATTATTAAAGTTCCTGATATTTCTAACCCAACCAGATCAAGAGATGAGAGGCCATTGGATACGATTAGAGGATTTCAATACGCTATATCTGGAAACGCTAGTTGGATTAGATTATTGGAGACTCCACGTTTGGGGTTCCAAGTGAGACCAGGACATCTATCATATAATAAAATCGAAGATTCTGGGTTCGTTGAGATTCCGTTTCAACAAGAAAATGATGTCACTAAAAGTTAAAATCTCAATTGAGGAACTTATTATAATCTTGTTAAACCAAATTTAATTCAAAAAAAACAATCACAAAAAACACAAAAATATGTTACTTTTTTATACAATGTTTATTTATCAATATTTCTTTTCCTGATTTAGTTTCTAAGTCGACTAATAGAAGTTGGTTTAATTAATTAGAATTGTTATTAGAATTGTCATTTATGGAAATTAATTGACACTTTATTTTAGTTAAGAAATCTTTACCGAAAATTTTTTTTGAAAAATTTTGAAAAACATTTAATATTCAAGCTCATCGATTTAACATCTATATATTAGGTAAGTCAAGGATTCTCAACCAATTATGCCACCAAAATCTGCTAGAAGTAGGCCATTAGGGTCCTCATTACAAATGGCTCAATATATTGATGCTGGTGCCAACAAAATCAAGAGAAGAATAAGAGATATTGAAAGATTGCTGAAAAAGAAGAGAGATGTACTACCAGACACAGTGATTATCGAAAAGGAAAGAACATTAGAAGCATTGAAATTGGAATTAAGCAATGCTGAACAAAAGCAAAAAGCTAAGAAAAATGCTAGTAAATACCATATGATCAGATTTTTTGAAAGAAAGAAGGCTTTAAGAAGATATAAGAAGGCATTAAAATCATTGAAAGATGCCTCTGAAAATGAAGCTCTACAGAAGGAATTATTAGATAGAAAGATTGATCTATGTTATGTGGTCAATTTCCCAAAGACTGAAAAATATATTGCATTATACCCATCAGAAGATTCTGCTGACAGCAATTCAAATGATAAGACTTCATTGAAAAGAGAAACATTCATGAACTTGGTAAGAAAACAATTTGAAGAAGGTACATTACCTGTATCTTTCGATGATATTCTAAAGGGTAAGAAGTTGGAGAGAGATGGGACCGGTATTGATATCCATGAAGGCAGACATCAACACAATGGTCATAACGATAAATATGACTCTAGTAGAAACTCTGCTCAACCAGAAGAAGAAGAAGAAGAAGAGGAGGAGGAAGACGATTTCTTCGAATAATTGTAAAATGTTTATAGATTTTATAAAATTAAATATTTTACTACTGTAAATTAATCAATACAAAAATGATACAGATAATCTAACTTTTACTCATTTAGATTATTTTTTACTTTTATATTTTAGGTTATATTCCAAATCCATGGCGTCATTTACCAGAATGAAGTCCATATCTTCACCATGCAATTCTTCTGGAACAACAAAATCACATGTTATGAGGACATCTTTACCTTGTTTTCTAGGTTGACATCTTTTCAACATTAATAATTCATTATTTTGATACCCAATACAAAACCAAAGTTCCTTTTGAATCTTAGGAAATCTCTCACAACACACGTTAAACCCATCATTGGTTTTAGTTAAAGCATGTTTCGCTGTAATAGTTAGTTTGTCATGTTGTTCCTCGTTCATTTTGAACTTTATATCGTCTAATAATGGTAGACGTTGAGAGGCATGAATAAATTTAGATGTGAAATTTTCGTCAACATTCAACTTATTAATCAATCCCTGTAATTTCTTAATACCGCATCTACCAATCTTTTCCAGAGTTAATGAATGTTTATTAATGTCGCTAGCAAAACCGCTTTCATCAAATTGAATATTATCAAGTCTCTTCAGTTCCAAACCTGGTAATATACAAATAGGATCATCCTCATACCAATATCCTTGTTTCACACATTGCATTACTTTGATCATCGTCATCACAGTTTTGAAGTAACCCAATTCACCTGCAACATCTATGTATGCCTGTAAAATACGTAATGATTGGTCCAATACAGAAACAGTGTCTTGGATATAATCAGCGATAGGTAGATCCACACGACTTAGATGAGCCTGTAGTAATAAGAATGTTTTAACATGTGGGTCCCACATTGGCAACTCATATTCACCAGTAAATGTACTCTCTACAGAATATCTCGATTGTGCTGACATTTCAACGTTCATAATAATTTCACCTCCTCTTGTGGGTAATTCATTATATTCAATTGCTAAGGATAACCATTTCAACACGTCCTTAAAGGTTGCATTGTTGTGAATCTGTTTCAATAATTGACGAATTGTCAAATGAGAAATATAATAGTATGATGAAATGCTCAAAAATGGAGTTGGTTCAATATTTTTACCATGTACTTCTACACACTGAGACTCTGTTAAACTTTCTAATGTATTATCTATTAGTCCACTCAAATGTTTACTAACGCCTGCCGTACTCTGATCCTCCTCAATGCCATAGTATGTTGGATTGTGATGTGCTCTACGGAAAAAAAATGTCCAATTCAAGAAATCCAATGCTTCTTGTTTAGTTTTAATTGTTCCAGATGTTATTTCAGCACCAATATGATCATCTAATACCTTATGAAGGGATGATTCAACGGGAAAACCGACATTTAGAAAATGTTTGTAAAACATCTTTTTAGAATCCTTTGTATATATAATTGCCGTACCTGATGTGTCAAATGCTGGTCTACCTGCTCTACCCATCATTTGTAGAATATCCGTAAGATCCATATCTCTATAGCCTTCAATTTTAGCATCAAAAAATTGAGTACCCTTGATAATCACCAAATGAGCTGGTAAATTAACACCCCAAGCTAATGTTGAAGTAGCAATTAAAATTTGAATCTTGTTCTCTTGAAATAATTGATGTGAAATAGCACGATCCTTTTGGACCAAACCAGCATGATGTAACCCAATACCAAATTGTAATGCTAATTTAAGAGTATCATCTGTCACTTGAGAAAGATAGTATCGTAATTCTTCTTCATCGTCAATATTTAAGAATCTTCTGGGATTATCTTCCATACCACACAAGTGAATTAAATCAAGGGCAGTCAATCTTGTCTGTCTACGTGACGCCACAAAGATCAGAGCAGGCTTATTTGGAGAATGCTGTTTGATGGCCATAAATGCAGGCTTATTCATTGTTTTCATTAACGGACAAAATGCTAAGTTATCTGGGAAACCATCAATATACATCTTAAGAGGCACAGGACGAACACTGGAGGGAAAGTTAAACAACCCATTGTTTTTTACTCCCAACCAACTGGCCATATCATATGCGTTAGACACAGCTGTAGACATACCAAGTAGACGAACGGGTTGGGAAGTCTGTGATGAAATATAGTTCATACGACTAACAATCATCTCTAAGATTGGACCACGATCACTCGCTAACAAATGAATTTCATCCATAATAACTAAGGATACATCTTGAACAAACTTACGAGTTTGCCAATTACGCGATATACCATCGAACTTTTCTGGTGTAGTAATTACGATAGTAGCTGCACGGACGTCTCGTGGATCTGGAAGCGAATCACCAGTAAGTTCAACAACTCTGTCTCCTGTGATAGGTGTAATCTTCTTCTTCCAGTCATCGACTCTTTCTCTAACCAGGGCCTTCATTGGAGCGATATACACAATTTTTGATCCGGGAAATTCACGAAATGCGTGCCACATAGCCAGCTCAGCAACGATTGTTTTACCAGAACCAGTAGGAGAACCAACAAACACATTTTCGTTTGTATTGTATAAGGTATGGAATGTCATAGTTTGCATTGGATTGAAATATTTAAAAGGATAAATAGATTCAATTAATGGATTTTGTAACGCCGAAGTTGGTAATGGTCTCAATCTCAGTAACTTAGTTTGCAATGTTTCATTGTGGGGTCTAATTAAATGTTGGAATGAAATTGCCCTAACCGACTCACAACCGATCCAAGTATCTGATACCACTTTAATAATCACTTGAGGAGGCAGTGGATCGGATAATGGAATCATAAAGTCCATTTCATGCGGATGCTTTAGTTGTCTTCTATTCAAAATAAACTTTTGGAAGTGTAAAATTTGGGACTTATCAGACTCTTCAACGAAGACCCAAAAGAATTGTACATCTCCATGAACACGAACATCCCATATAAAATTAGGCTGTAATGTTACGTGAATACGCATGACATTGGCTGTAATAGGAAAGATATCAGCTGCGATATCCACTTTTGGAAATCTACTTAGAATTCCATATAACTTACCACCCATTTTTTGGTTATGGACTAATTGACCCAATTCCTCAGGTTCTAAATCAAGCATGTGCTCCATTGATGGATTTCTTGATTTCAATTGATGCATTATACTTTCAGGTAAGTCAAACTGGCATAAAGGATGATCAAATGCCCAAAGTCGTTTTTCAATGGATTTACAAATATCTAACATAACCTTAGTGAAATTCCCCCAGCGTCTATTAACACCTATTAAAAAAAGAGCACGACATATTCTAACGGAATTTTGAGCAACATAATTCGAGTCAGATGCTAAAGCAGAATCTAGAATACGACTTTGTGAGATATAGGCTTGTAGCAACACGTTTGTCTTCCCTTGAGGTGTATCCAATCCACCTCCAATCTGACATTCTACTGATACTTCTGATAGTCTGGTAAGTTCTTTGGCTTCATCTTCTCTAAACTTTATACCATCAAATTCACTACTCATACTAATCATAGATAAAACGTCAGCTTCTGTAGCACGAGGGTTGCACATTTGATTGAATATTTCGACAGATTCATTAAGTAGATAAAAATCAGAAGATATTCTTCCTAAATCTTTTGCAATGAAATGCATAGATGTTTCGTCAAATACAATCATTTGAAGAGTATGTAATTTTCTGGCCGCCGTTATAATCATTTTTTTCCTCCTTTCATATAATTGAGGATCATTTGATATTTCTTCCCAATCGATACCATAAGTAAACGGATTTTTCCTCATTCTAACAAACATATACGTATACCCCAACCATTGAATAGCTTCTTCTACGTTTGTTACAGTACCCAGAGAAATTTCGGCATTAAGGTTATCTACCATTTTAGCACCAAATCTGGACTCAATCGGATGCTGTTGAGTAATCAAAGATACATAATGGTCTAAACGTTCACTAGATGTACATAAAACACCTGTCCCATGAGCTGATCCAAAACCAGGTCTACCTGCACGCCCAAAGATTTGAATAACATCAGATATACCTAGGTCGACAAAACCACCCTTCTTTGAATCATAGACTTGAGTACCTTTAATGATGACACAATCTGCTGGAAGATTAACACCCCATGCCAGTGTAGCTGTACAACATAAAACTTTTAGGGCACCTTCTTTAAACAGTTTTTCTGTTAAATTTCTATCCGAACGTGACATACCTGCATGATGAACACCAAACCCAAATTGGAATAACTCTCTAACATCACGATCTCTATTCTTAGCCAACTGTCTAGAATACTTTTCACGAACTTCAGGTTCTGGGGCAAATAAATCAATTTCATGATTTTCTTGTGCCATTTTTATAAAGGTTCTTGAACTTTTTACCGTTTCTTTTCTTGCATGAACAAATACCATTACCTGATATCCCCTTTGTATCATTTCTAAAAGCTTTTCATAAGAAACTTTATCGATATTCTCTTTACTTTGTCTACTATTCTCTTTACCTCTACAACCTAATAATTGTTGTTCCAGAGGCTTGGGACGGAATGACTGATCAAAGTAAAACATACCTACTTGACGATTAACTCCAAGAAAATCAGCAACATCCATAAAATTTGGTAAGGTGGCAGACAAACCTAGAATACGAATCATATTCTGAGAACTTTCAACTTGTCTCAAAGTACGTGCTACTAAGGTTTCAATAACTGAACCTCTGTCTTCATGTAATAAATGAACTTCATCAATAATCAATAATTTAACTTTAGAAACTAAATCGTTATCACCGTTAGCCTTACGTGTAACGACATCCCATTTTTCTGGAGTGGTAACAATCACTTGAGTGTCTAAAATTTCGGCCTTTGTTAATTGCATATCACCTGTAAGTTCTCTTACCTTCACATCAAAGACTCTCAATTTTTCACTAAACTTTGATACAATTTCTGCGGCCAAAGCTTTTAGTGGAGCAACGTAAATAATTTTAAAATCATCATACTGCACCTCTAATTCATTCTCTTCATTAAAACTTGAAAATTGTTTAATTGTATTTAGAATGGTTAATAATGCAACATCAGTTTTACCTGAACCTGTTGGGGCACAAATCAGCATATTTTCATTTGTATTGTAAGCAACAGGAAATACCAATGATTGAATCTGATTTAATGTCTCATATTTGAATACAGCTCTACAGTAATGATCTAACTCGTCAATTCGTTTCAATTTAGTGTACATGAAATTCTTATTTTTTTCTTGATCTGCGGCAGGTATAATAATTTCTTCATGAGTTTGTAATGAATTTCTTGTTGTTCCCACAGGAAGAGAAAATTTCTGCCCAGAGAAAGACAGTGAAGATGTGGTATTTGATTCATATTTTCTAAAAACATGAGGATATTTGATTATCTTAGCGGATTGATCTAGCTTTTGATTTTTAGCTTGCTTAGCAGTTTCTAAAACTTGGTTTCTAATATCTTTACGAGATAGTAACTTATTTGTATCTTCAGAATCCCGGATTAAATACATAGTCTGGTCAAGTGGATGAGAAACAATTTGATTCCTATTTTGCAAAAGAAAGGATATCAATTCAACATTTTCTGCACCTAAGAAGTCAAGCAATTCTTTTTCTAAAACATCTGAATCATGAGAATACGTCATCTGTAGAGCAGATTCTAATAGAACATCATGAGACAAATAGCTAGTACATGAATTGAATAACTGAGATAATTTCTTGTAAAGATTACTGGAGCGATCTTTTCTAAATGTTTCCACCACATTCTGTAAATTGTCAAAAGATAAATTAAACTCATCATATATATCATCCCATTCATTTCTATCTTGTGCTAAAATGGCCAATTGTGACTCTTCTTCTTTTTTCTCCACTTTGGATTTAATTTCATTGTCAATAACAGGAGGCGTCGTGTTGATCATTGCCATATTATAGGCTTCAGCTGCTTCCATCATCGTTTGCATCGCAATCATATACGATTTCGAAGAGTTTACAGAGTACGCTGTTGACATGACTGTATCTGGTATATTCTGATTAATTTATTGCTATAGTGTGCGTCTCTTAATTACTTCTATGTTCTGTTTATATTAATTACTTGAACCAGCTTCACACACACTGATTTATTCATATCCGCTTGAAAAATAATATGCATTCTATAAAAATTTAGTTTAATAAAAACATCAAAATTTGACATATTCATTACATTTGATTAGAAAATTATATCATTAATACATAAAATTACAATCTGGTAAAGGCTGAAAGTTTCTTAATGGTTTCTGTCTTATCCCAGTTAAGTCTGTCTTCCCAAATAATTTCCATGATTCCAGAATACATTTCTTCCAAGATAGAAACAGTAGCACCTTCAGTAGACGATTCTAGAGAAGTCAATATAGACTGTAAAGCATCTCTGTCTAAAATCAATTCCTTACCTTCATCACTATCATATATTTCCTCCTCTTCCTCTTCCTTTTCCTTTTCTTTTTCTGATGCTGTGACATTATTCAGTTCTTCATCATTTGTCTCTGAAGTGATACCGGCTGTTTCCTTTGTATCTACAATTGAATTATTTTCTATGATAGATGTGAAATCAAGGTCTCCATTTTGATCTTCTTCAGCTGGTCTCTTAGGAATTTCTTGTTCGCTTATATGATTTGTTGAATTTGATGCTAATGCTTCATCAGGTTCAACAGTTTCTACACCGTTAGGAACCAATTCTGTTTCAGCTTCTAACTTATTTTCGTCAGTAATTGCAGGTTCCACAGCTTTAAGTTGTTGGTCACCAACATTACCCTCTATAGTAGATTCTATAGGGATTTGAAGTTGTGCCATTAATTGATTCCCAGCGCCAGTACTTACTTCAACTGGTTCTTGATTAGTAATAGATGTAATTTCTTCGAGAGGTGCAGACGTTGGTGCTTCACTTGATTCTATGTTGACGTGTTCCGCATCCTTGGCAGCATTTTCCTTATCTAGTAACGCTTGTCTTTCTGCATCCTTTAATGCCAGCTGTTGCCTTTCTAAATCTCTTCTACGCAGTGCTTTACATTCCTGTGTGAATTCAGGTGTGGAAATATCTTCTATACCCATTTGAGCGTTAGCAAACATTTCAGAAGCTTTGATCACACGTTCTCGATCACCCATAGTATTTGCATCAATATAGATCAATTCAATATCTCTCAAATATTGTTTAGGTTCCGAATAATATCCATTCCATAGTCTTTCTTCTACAATATCTAAGTCCATATTATAGAAGTGACGACCAGTTGCTACTTCCAGAATCATATCTTTATCTTTAATATAAGCTGGTTGCCAAGCTGGATCAGTTGGCTGTTCTTCAAATAAATGTACCAACAAAGCATCGTCAATAGGTGGTTTTCTAAATCTTTTGTATCTATTTTTGAACAAATCCATTAAGCCAGAAAGTTTGATCTTTAAAACATTTTTTAATTTCATGTCTTGGTATTGTAAAGCCTTCAATTTTTTCCTTAATGATTCTTCAGGGGAAAGTAAATTACCAGAATCATCAAGATTTTCAGGGTTTCCAATACGACCAGCTGGTGGGAGTGTTGGTAATGGTTTTCTTCTTTTTCTTTCTGTTTGAAAATGTGTTGGTTTCATTTGTAAAATTTCACCAACTTTATTGAAATATTCCTGCCTTTGACTTAATGTTGGCTTTTCTATAGTAAATACACTATTAGTTAATAGTAAGTGTGATAGAACCCCTGTTTTCAAATCTGATTTTGTCAATGTTTCAGATATAGCCAATAAGAGGATTCGTTCAGTACTTTGAACTGTCCTTAATAAACTGACTAAAGTTAATATAGCAGTCTCTGGTACTGTGATCGACCAAACGTCAAGATTTGGAATAAATAAAACTGATGGTTGTCTTTTTCTGGCCTCTACAAAGGCTTGTACAACTGCAGATTCGATGGAACGAGAAGTTTCTGAAACTAAAGATGCAATATCCAATGTTTGCACATTATACTGTTCTAAATAATTTAGAATAGCTGCACCTACGTATTGCTGACCATTACCAACATGTCCCGTAATTAATAATTTTGGTTTACAAATTCTAGATTGTGCAATTCTACTAATTAGTTCATGTTTATCAAATCCTGATACACCACCTGATTCATTGTCATTCATATCTTCATAATCAATATAATGTTGGATAAGTGAAGAATTTCTTTGTAAATGATCAGTTTTTTCAGGAATAATTCTTTTCAATGTCTTTTTAATATCTTCAAATTGTTTATTTAATAAAGGTTTGATTGTTTCCGGAAGAGGTTCAGGAGCGCCACCTGTGGCTCTAGCTGAAGATGGAACAATTTTTTGTAATGCTAACATAAAATCAGTGGTACTAACACTTAATTGATCTTTATCCACTAATAATTTTTCATCACTTCTATAGATTTGTGGGAATTTCCTTTGAATACTAAATAATGCTGCCTCAGTACATAGTGCACGTAAATCAGCACCACCATAACCTTTAGTTAAACGTGCCAAATTATCGATGAAGTCTGATTGTAAAGGTGGGTTCCATTTCTTAGTATGAATTTGTAAAATTTTAGCACGAGCCTTTTCATCTGGTAAGGGGAAATAAAATTCTCTATCAAATCTCCCTGGTCTTCTTAAAGCTGGATCCACCGCATCAGGTCTATTCGTAGCCCCAATGACAATAACTTGTCCTCTATTGTCCATACCATCCATTAAGGCCAATAAAGTGGAAACAATACTGGCATGGATTTGTTCTTGTTTGGAACTTCTCACTGGAGCTAACCCATCAATTTCATCAAAGAAAATAATGGATGGTTGATGTTTTTTAGCTTCTTCAAATAATAAACGTAATTGACGTTCAGCTTCACCAACCCATTTAGATAAAATATCAGCACCTTTACGCATGAAAAATGTAATTTTACGTGATTCAGATGAGCAACTTGCCGCTAGGGCACGAGCCATCAATGTCTTACCTGTACCTGGTGGACCATGAAATAAGACACCACGAGGTGGTGTTATATTAAAATTTTGATATAATTCTGGATACAACAATGGTAACGCTACCATTTCTTTCAATTGGTCAATGTAATTGTCCAAACCACCTACATCTTCAAATTTTATATTCATATCTACACCAAGCGGATCCAAATCAGCAATTTCAGGTTTCTTCTTTTTTTCCTTTTTAGTTTTAGTCTTTGGTGCAGCCCCCATTGGCAAGATTTCATCTTCAGAAGAATCTGAATCTAAGATCAATTTATTATTCTTATTACCATTATTTAGATTTTGACCATAAAAATTCGTATTATTACCGAAAATGGTCATAACATCGTTACCACCGAAGGGACCACCCATTGGGAAAAGTCTTCTAGTGGGCCCCATATTTGTAGCAGCTCTACCCCGGCGTGAAGGGGAAGGGTTTGGATAAGCACCTGATTGTTGCTTCATGAAATCTTCTGCCGTGGCTGCAGTTAATGGTGGAGGTATAGCATAATTGACTTGTTTGGTTCTTTCACGCAAAGATCTTTTTTCCTGTATTGGACTGTCCTCTTGTAATTCTCTTATTTCATCTGCTAAAGTTAAATGAGTCTTGGTTTCATCGTCAGCATGATTCTCTTCATCATGATCCGATTGACGTGTTCTTCTAGTGGATCTTAACGATCTAGTGGTTGGTGGCGGGGTAGTAGAATGTCGTGTCACTCTTCTTGACTTCCTAGTACGTCTTCTATTACTATAATACATAAAATTTTCTTCATCTTCATCATCATCATTATGGTTGTGATTACCTGGAATAACATCATCATCATCGTCTTCAGGATCTGGTACCACAAAATTTTCATCTTGTTTCCTTTTCAAACGTGCAGTTTCTCTCCTGTCGGCAGTTTCATCATCTAAATAATCATCTTCGTTGTCATCATCCAATTCACTGTCATCATCATCTATTTCATCCTCATGAAATGATTCATCTTCTTGATCAGAGAGATTAGCTCTACGTTTTCTCGTGTTCTGTCGACTGTTCATCACTTCTTCATCGTCTTCTTCCTCTGATGGCGGTAATTCCAATGCAGGCTTCTCATCAGGCGCGGTAAGGTTTTGCTCATCGTTGTTAATATTATCATCGTTGATAGCATCAGCAACGGATTCCTCTTCTAAATAGTCAAACCCAGTTTCAATCTCTGCATAATTGACCTTCTTCAATGATCTAGAAGTAGTATGTACAATTCCATGTTCGTCTTTGATCTCATTGGTGTCATCATCGATATCTCTGTTCCTTAAATGACGCGTCATATCCTTTTGATATATATATTGTTTATCTGTGCACAATTTTCTCTGATTCAAAAGACGATAGTAGTCCACGTTCTTCTGTTAAGCAAACTGCAGCACACACGACACTCAATGGGACTGTCTAACTGTATAAACTAACACCAAGAATGGGTCCATTTTTGACGTGTATCAATAAATTTCCATCAAATCTTGAAAAGTGATTCAGTAACTTAAGAAAGGGTCACCCGGATTTCCAATATAATACAGGAGACACCTCTACGTTTATAAGGTCCAACCCAAACGATACGACATTATCGTTAGTGGTAATGCGCGTTTAGTATGTATTATGGACGCTTCTACTGTTACGGATATTGTATATTGCCCCTTATGACTAACTCTTTAATGTCAGTTCTATATATTAAGGTGTATTCTCGTGCCCGGTGACACTACTATATAAAAAGGATGCAATGTTTAATTAACACACTATAAACGTCAATATTGACCCCACAAAATTGCTACAGATACCATATATACGATGTCCCGGACTAGAATTGACAAGGACAATGCCAACCCTGAAGAAGGGCTGCCCAGTTACCAAGAAGTTATGGAGGAAGACGGTATCTTGCCCAGTTACAATGCTCCGCCTACACCTCAAAGACCATCTGTACCGCCTCCACCAGCAAGACCACCACAGAATACTACTACACATAGTCATCATCATCATCATACATCGTCTTCATCTCTGCCGCCTCCACCACAACAGTCAAGACCACCACGCCCCAGTACAAAGCCACCTACTAGACCAAGGCCACCTGTACCGTCATCCAATGCACCCAATATACCTTGGGTGTATCCAAGAGATTACTACTGTCCTAAATGTCAAAATACGGGTTATAAATTAAAGAATGGGAAATCTTGTAGATCATGTTGGAGAAGATTTGCCCCTACTAATAATATTAATTTTGCACCACAACCAACGTATTTTGCTCAAGCTCCGATGATGTACAATATCCCCGTACAGATGCCACCGATGGGTATGCAACCAATGGGTATGCCCATGCAATCAATGCCCCAAAGACCCTTAGTGGTAAGACCGGGAGATCCAAGGCTTGGTGGTGTCATCTGTGGTGAATGTAGAGGATCAGGCCGCGTAAGATTCCTATTGGATGAAGACATATGCCCCTTGTGTAATGGTATTGGTAGAATAATATCACATCGATAAAACTATATAGACATATAATGGAATGCCACACTTTTCACGCAGTTAATAATTTTTCACTCAATTTTTTTTTCAGAACAAAAGTGAAAAATTGGATGAGTTCCTACTTGATTAATAGAAGACGTCAAAGTAAGGCTAGAGTTGGTTAAACCTAGATCAAAAATACCAATTGATTGAATATATATAAGATGCATAGTAAATTAGCAGAGGAGATCGAGAGAGAGAACACTCCATTGAACACAAGACCTATTGTTCCATACACTTTGAAGGCCCCCGTGGAGGCAGATGGATTTTCATGGCCAAGTGTAGGTACTAGAAAAAGAGCTGAAGAGACTCCTGAAGAAGAACAAAAACGTGTAGATCGTATTGCTGATGCCATTAAAGTGATATTGAAGGAAGTCGGTGAAGATGTCGATAGAGAAGGTTTATTAGACACTCCACAACGTTATGCTAAGGCAATGCTTTATTTCACTAAAGGTTATCAAACTAATATTAGAGATGATGTGTTAAAGAATGCAGTTTTTGAAGAAGATCATGAAGAAATGGTCATTGTTCGTGACATTGAAATATATTCTTTATGTGAACATCATCTGGTACCATTTTATGGGAAAGTTCACATTGGTTATATACCAAATAAGAAAGTTATTGGTCTAAGTAAATTGGCACGTTTAGCAGAAATGTATGCAAGAAGATTACAAGTTCAAGAAAGATTATCAAAACAAATTGCTATGGCTTTACAAGCAATTTTAAAACCAATGGGTGTCGCTGTAGTCATTGAAGCTACTCATATGTGTATGGTATCAAGAGGTATTCAAAAGACTGGTTCTTCTACTATTACTTCTTCTATGTTAGGTTGTTTCAGAGCTCACAAGACAAGAGAAGAATTTTTATCCTTATTGAATAGAAGAGGTTAAAAAAATTATACAATAAATTAAAGTAATCCTTGTTAATAATGAGACAACATGATTTTATATAAATAATAATACATCTAATATAATGAATATTTTTTTTCTTCTAATGTTCTTTACAGGACAATATGTTTAATACCCTTGTGTGATAATGTCTTTTCAGATATTTGTAAATCTGGGATGGGTAAGAAATAAGCAGTTGTCTTGGAATTAATATTTTTAACATCAGCTTCGACATGAATGGATGCAATGACACCTTTTTCTGTAACAGGATATGCTTGTTCTTTACCAAGTTTTCCTTCATTGGCAGTTTGTGTATGAATAGGCTCTCCTTCAATGATCACACTTGGGACAATACGATCATTTAATTTGATCCCTAATGTCTTTTTAAGATATTCATTCGATAAAACATTCTCCACGGGAATGATATCTGACCAATTTCTTTTATTTAAAAATTCATTGTCTGTTCTAGGTGTCACACCATCACTATCAATCTTGAATAAAGGTAATGAATCTTCATCCGTTTCAATGTCAAAATGATGCAACCCAGATCTTGCTTGCAATAACGAAGCCATGGCATCTGGGGGTGGAGTGTTGACCACTGCACTTGAAATAACGTTAAACATTAACCTTGCATCATTTTCAGGATTTTGTAAAATACGTTCATTTTCATCTAAAACTTTATCTGAAGTGATCAAATGATGTTTGTGTAATTTACTTCTAAATCTACCCACCGATGCTAAATGGACATCACCAGATAAAATAGTGATTCTTATACCATATTTAGCACCCAAATCTTGTAATTTAGCCACCAAATAATTTCTTTCCGCTTTATGATGTCTAGCACACCAATGATCATTTAAATCATCTAATAATTCAACATCACCATTAAAATCATTCAACAAGCCTTTAGCCACAACACCTCTCTTAGCTAAAAATTTGATGGGAGCCAATAATCTTGATGAAAATAACCATTCTAACCATACTAATCTTGGATATGCAATGGGGACACCTAACATCACCAAGATATGATCAATTTTTTGTGACTCATCTTTATTATTAATTTCTTCCACAATTCGTTTGAAAACTAATTTGTAAGTGTCTTTAGAAACTATCTCCTTCAATTTTCTCTCGGTTCTACAATCTAACCCCAACATACCAATATTAGGACCTAATCTGGTCCATACGGAATGTGATTTTTCTCCAATGTATGAACCTGGGCGATGACCTAATATCCAATTATCTGTCTTTAAATATGCGTGTTTCTCCTCCATACTAACATGATGTTGAAATAACATATAATACTTATAGGCTGATTGACCAATGTTAGTGAAAACAGCTGTATTCATAAAACTATCATGATAGGAACCAAAACCATCGATAATATCATGATCATCCCATATATTAATTGAAGGGATCGTTGCTAACGCTACAGGTAAACATCTTTGAGTAGTTCTTGAATTATTGGTAGCACCATGCCAATGACCATACCCGTACCATTCAATATATTCCTTTAAATAAAAGTTATGCATATCTGTTAAGAAATCAGAGTCCACCTGCATAGTATATTTTTCAATGGCATTCTTTGTGGTTAACCATTTAGCCACTTTCTTAGAGTAAAGTCGAATGGAATCACTATAAATTTGATCACCACCACCAAGCATAACATTATAATGAATATTAGAATGTTTATTCAAAATATCAAACCATAGCGATCCTTTAAACATAGTAGTATCTACAGACAGAGAGAACCCATTACAAGAATATGCAATGGTATTAAAATTTGTAGTTTTAGATGGTATGAAAAACCTATAATACGATTCATGTCTTGTGTTAACCGAATATTTAACCATTTGTTCATAAGTAGTTAAAGGTAAACAAATGTTGTAACGATAAAATTGAAATGTATCTTGTTCCAAATGATCTGTATAAAATAAAGTTGGTTCGAATTGACCATTATTTATTTCCAAACCGATATTACCATCCTTGGAAGGCCCTACAGCAAATTGAATTGTAGGGGCAGTAGCGTCAACGCCATTTTTAACGACGATAAGAATCGAACCATTCCACACATTATTATCATAATCGACATTAATTAATCGCAATACAGGCCCACATACAATACCTTGAGGATCTATCGGTGAATCATCGGGACAATCATCACAACCTTCTACTAGATCTTGAAACAACTCTTGTGTGTTCCAACCATCAAACCAGTGAGCATTGTCCATATTTAATGTTATATATGTTAGTTAATCCTGTTGTCATGATAGTGGTAAATAAGGGATTAAGTTCCTATGTTTTTTCCAAAGAACCCCAAATTTTAAGGATATCGAAATTAGTCTCAAAGGAACAATTGTGTCAAATAAATCATGCCAATAGGTACGTTTGTGCTAAAAGCATATTACTGTGGATGATGTTTGTCATGGGGTAATATAATTTGAATGTATCGGATTGGGAGAAGGTGTGAGCCAAAGATATCATAAGGACACTATTCCAAACCAAATAATTTAAATTAATTTAATCTTGTGGAACATAAACACAGATATAAATTTATTATATCGCCATCTATTTAACAACTCATATAATTCAAATTTGTCATTTTATCTGTTACTTTCTTCGTTGGAGTACTTCCTTCGTTGAAGTCAATTTTTCATTAGAAAAATAATCAATTAATTTGATGATGACATACACAATATACCATATTTAATAGTGTCAATTGTGTAACCAAGATAATGTCTCAAGAAATTATAGATCGTGTCACAGATTACTTAACCCCCAATGTGCCTGTGGAGTTAATTTCTCAAGGGGCTGAAGCCGTAGTGTTTACCTCTAAGGTGCATCCATATCTACCCACAAATCCTCAATCAACAGAGAAATACATTTTGAAATACCGTCCCACAAAGAAATACAGACACCCTGCAATTGATCAGGCGTTGAATAAGCGTAGAACATTAGGTGAGTCTAGACTACTGGCTAAATTATATCAAATTGAAGGTTTAAGAGTACCCAAACTAATTGCTTGTGATGCTTACAACGGTGCCATATGGCTAGAATTCCTGGGCACAGATTTACCTCAAGGGTTTGGATTCAGTAATTTAAAGAATTTCCTTTGGATGTATGCCAATTTAGAAGACCCGTACAGTAATATAGTCAGAGACACTTTATTGAAAGTGGGTCAACAAATAGGGTTATTACATTGGAATGATTATGTTCATGGTGATTTGACCAGTTCTAATATTGTTCTAGTACAACAAAGTGAGAACAATTGGGTTCCTCATTTAATAGATTTTGGGCTGGGGTCTACATCAAATATGGTAGAAGATAAAGGTGTGGATTTATATGTTTTAGAGAGAGCTATTATGAGTACACATTCATCTTTTGCTGATAAATATAACGAATGGATTATGGAAGGTTTTACTAATGTATATAAACAAAATGGTAAATCGGCTGAGAAGAAATTACATGAATTATTGAAAAGATTCTCTGAAGTGAGAATGCGTGGTAGGAAGAGAACTATGATTGGTTAGAAGATAATATTACAATCATGTCTTAATCGATATTTGTGCATTATTAATAGATCGATATATATATATATATATATATATAAAGTTATCAGTATATATATTTGAACTTTTTTATTAGTATTATTATTCTTTAGATGTTCCCATGTTTTTCACTTTTATCAATGAAATTTGAAATTTAAAGAGGGAAACAGTTAAACTAACATTGAAGTAAGATAAAGAAGATAAACAAAGTTGGTGAAAAGATGGTAGATTCTATCAGTCATTTTGCATCGACGTTGGAATCAGTGAAGAATATCACTCTGGAGGCAGCTGCTGTAGCGTCTTCAAAGCTGGGTGAAACTTCATACACACATTATTCTAATAGTTTGGATTTACAACAATTGAGAAACTTCTTGAATTCTAGAAACTCTAGAGAGGTGAAAGACGCTATGAAGAGAATTATTGCATTACTGGCGTCTGGAGATACTACCATTGACATGGAGGGGTTCTTTGCAGATGTGTTAAAGAATATTACATCTGATGATACAAAGGTGAAAAGAATGGTTTATATCTATTTATTAAGATATGCTGAAAAGGATCCTAATTTGGCTTTATTGTCCATCAACACCATTCAAAAATTGATTAATGACAGTGATCCTGAATCCAGAGCTTTTGCAATTAAAGCATTATCTGATATTAAGATTCCATCTTTAGCACCAATAATTATGCATAGTTTAAAGAAATGTATTACGGACCCATCAGCTTTAGTACGTTCAGAGGTGGCATTTGCCCTATTAAAATTAAAAAGATGGGAGGGTGTAGAAGATTTTGATGAAGATATCATACAAATGACAAAAGATTTGTTATGTGATTCAGATCCTCGTGTCATTTCATCTACCATATTGATAATGAAAGAATGTTTCCCTGATGAATTAGATTGGTTTCATGGTCATTACCGATATTTTCTAAAGATAATTAAACAGATAGACTCCTGGGCTGAATCATATTTGATCGAAATTTTAATAAGATACATTAAACGGTTCATTTATAAACCAACTATAGTAGACACAACTTCGGAAGAAGGGCAATCAATACAAATGTCTAATGCATATAATAAAATTGAGTATCCCCTGTATGATGTAATGATGGATTCTGATTTAACATTGTTTTTAAAATCTATTGAACATTTAAAATATAGTGCTAATCCTGCAGTTATTATATCGTGTTGTAATGCTTTTTATCAATTGACTACACCGCAACAGTTCAAAAATTCACAATTTCCAGATGCATTGTTTAGAGTGTTCTCTACATCAACTAATACAGGTATTAAGATTTTCGTATTACAGGTAATTTTATTATATTCTAATGCAGACTCTACTTTATTCTCAGCGTACATGGAAAAATTCTATTTAACACCATTAGATACGGGTAAAGTAGCATGTTTGAAATTGGAAATTTTGGGGACATTAGTGAATGAGAGTAATGTTAATTTGTTGGTTCACGAATTAAAATATTATATTCAATGCAGTAGTAAAGAGCATATTATATTGGCTGCTGCAAGAACTTTGGCAAAATGTACTATATTATCCAAAGAATTAGAATCGCGCGTCATGAAATGGCTCATTAAAAACATGGACGATGAAAATCTACCTAATGATGTATTGGATTGTTATGTGGATGTAATCCGTACATTGGTCATAAATAATCCTGTTGGTCATTTGAATATTTTAATCAAACTGTCAGAGATATTGGAAAAGAGAATCACAATGGCAGATAATGCTAGAGCTGGTTTAATATGGTTATTTGGTGAAATAACAGCTGTAGAGTTTAGACTTTGTCCAGATGTTTTACGTAAATTAATTCCTAATTTTACAATGGAAGGCCAAGAATCTAGAGGGGCTATATTATTGTTTGCAGCAAAATTATTATCTTGTGAAATTGATTCAAAACTTTCTACAGATGATTCATTTGATTGGAATAACTCTAGGATTGCCAAAATGTACACTGATATTGTATATTTGGCTAAATATGATGATGATTTCGATGTCAGAGATAGAGCCAGATGGATTTCTTCGCTTTTTGAAACTAAAAGATACGAAATTGCTACATTACTTCTACAGGCACCAAAACCTACTACAAGAAAAACATTAGATGGTGATGCAATTGAACCTGAAGATATATTCTCTAATATTGATAATAATATAAAGAATCTGTTAGATTATATTCCATGGAATGATGAGTTGAATAATGGCGATGATAAAGATGATCAAGATATTAGAGAACCCACTCCACTGAAGGATTATGCTAAATATAAAAAGAGTTTATCTTCAAGTTCTTTCATAAGCAAGAATAATATGTCAAGAACGTTTGATTCTCAAGATATGAACCATAACACTGAAGTCACTGATAGAAACAAAACAACAAAAACTCTTGATACTACATTTACAACGGGGACAGGTAGAAAGTATAAATTACAAAGTTTAGACGATTTTTTCTCTGATGTCTCTGAACAACCCATAAAAACTAAATCTACAAAGGTAGTTAAAATTGTTGAAGAAGATTCGACATCTGAGGAAGACGAAGACGAAGATAGCAGTAGTGAAGAAGAAGAGGAGGAAGAAGAAGAAGAAACTTCGAGCGAAGAAAGCGATAGTTCTTCGGTATCTTCTTCTGAAACAGAAATTGGTGAAAATCTTTAAATAGCATCTAACAAATCAATTTGAAAAATAATACTTTCATCGTATAAATAAATAAAACCTTTTCAGATTCTTACATAACATTTAAAGAATAAAAACTAATTAAATTTATATACATTTTTTATCATCATATTAATACATATATTTGAATTCTGGATTGAAATCACTTATTTTTTCATTATATGGTACTGGTTCACCAATTGCCTCACAGTGATCAATTATTGCTTGTTTCTTTTTGTTTGCTCTCATGTAATGTAACAATTGTAGGAAAGTCATCAGCAAAGCAAACAATTGCAAGGCTAAAGAAATTGAAAGACCTTTAGTGTAATGTGGTTTATCCTTAGCCAAGAAAATTTGACCAGAGACTAAACCTGAAGAGGACCCAAAGAATAAGTTGATACCTAATGCAGTGGCTCTCTTGAAATAATTACCATTATTACCACTTAACCACAAACAGTTACATGCTGCATTCACATAGATACCCATGCAAAGAATATAAACACCGAAATATCTAACGGCATTCTTCTCTGAACCTAAAACAATCGACAACCCAACGGATGTAGTTAAACATGCACCCATAATAAATGGTGATCTTAATCTGATACGATCAGACCATAATGCACAAATGAAAAATGTAATAGCTGTTAAGAAATATACAGGAACAGTCATCAATTGTGCTCTGACGTGTGTGAACCCCATGGATGTAATAATAATTGGTAAGAAAACAGTTAACCCAAAAGTAGTTAAATCAATACCAAATAATGCAAATGCAGATAACCAAGTGCCGACATCTTTCAAAGCCAATTTAACTTGAAACCATTCAAATTTTTCATCAGGGTTAAAAGTAGTCATTGTCTTATATCTTTCAACAATGTATTCTTTCTCTTCTTTAGTGAAGAACCAAGAGTTTTCTAGATTTTTATTCAACCCAAAGTAATAACAAGGAACAAACCCAATAGAGATAGCACCTTCAACAATGTAGATGTATTGCCAAGCGTTTAATGAACCTTTAATGTGTGAACAAGCGTAACCGATTAACCCACCAAACGATGAGGAAAGACAAGCAGCACTAAAAACGTAAGCAAATCTTTTGGCGTATTGCTCTCTTCTGTAACAAACAGATAAATACATATTGATTGCTGGATAAATCATACCTTCAAAAGCACCCAATAATAATCTGACAGCAACTAATTGACCAAATGTAGTGACCCAAGCGGTACATAAAGAAATAACACCAAAGATTAATAAACAAATACTCATCATTCTGGAAGGACCTAAAATTTTCAACAGATTAGCACCAATGGGATCGAAAACTACATAAGTTGCAAAAAACACTGTCACACAAGTATTATATTGGTTGCCCACTAAACCAATATCTTTGGATAAACCTGCCACTTCAGCATTACCAATATTCGATTTATCTAAATTGGATAAAAAATATAATAACCCCATTAATGGTATAATAAAGGTATCCATCTTTCTTAGGACTTTTTTTTCCATTGGATGTGTCAAAGATGGTAAAGCATCGTCTTCATTGTATGTGGTAGAAGAGAAAAGCTCTTTCTCTGTAGTGTCAAAGGCATCATCTTTATCTTTACTGTTTACACCACGTAAGTGAACCTCTTCAGTGGAATCATTACATGAATCAACAGAAGTAGTCACATGTGCAGTTGTATTACTGTTGTCTTGACCAGGCGCAAAGATGACTTTGTCGACGTAATCCTTGAACGGAAGTGACATAATCAAGGAAGTAAAAAGGAAATAAGTGTTGGTAAAAAGGGTTGTAAGCGATGATTCAATAATAAATACTGATGGAAATAGTTTAAATCTTATAACAAAGTAGTGACGTTCTAAGGACTTTCTTCTAATTCCAGTTTTTTTTTTCTTTCCGAATTTTTTTTTTTTATTGAGAGAAAAACTGTGGAAATAAGTATTCGGGCGATCAGGAGGTGTAGTAATAAGATATAGGGATAGTTGTTATTGATAATTCGATCAATATCTTAGTTAGTATAGTTTAAAGTAAAACTTAAATATAAAAATAAGAGCAAAAGGGAGAAAAAATACTGAGAAGAGAACAAGGAAGACAGCATAAAAGGGAAAAAAAGGACACCTATTGAAAAAAAACCTTGGCTTTATATACAGGTCCGTTAGCCAAGGATTACGTAGATGAAGAAAACGGATTAAGGGACTTACTGTACAGATCTTGAATAAACGAGTTGCAAGTAATACGCAGCAATAAGAGTCATGCACACGTATGTGAATCCCGTTTCGGGTCCGGGTGCACGGGCCGTGGGTGACAAGAAGCTGAATACATTTTTAGGAAACTACAAAATGGCTGAAAATTCAGTCAAGGCATATTGGACCATAACGCAATAACCATTGGTTAACTTTTTACAAGATATACATGATTGAATTGGGTGTGGCTGTAGGATTATATAGAGTATAGTATCGTCAGTGTAAAGTTTCATACAAGTGACAGACGTACTGTAAACTAGACGACAGTGAATAAGGATTTAAATAAATTTTACAGTGTAGTACAACGTTGTATAACTTATTATGATACATAGGAACCATCTTACATCGATATATAAATTTTAAATAATTTTTACCAGAATATAAAATATATACTGACACCCGTCACAGGTCAAATAAAGTGAATACAACTCAACATACAAGTGGCAAACCTTATGAACACATAATATTTACAATATATAAAGTTGTTGGACACGTTACTATAGTAAATTACGTCCAAAACTATAGAATAATAGCCATTTTGTATTTCGTCGATTTTGTATTAACTTTTTTTTTTCTCTCGATGAAAGAAAACTTTTTTTTGGCCGAGGAGAAAAACAACATTACCGCATTGGGAATTCGTGTCGCCTTTTTTATTATTAGTGATATTTAATTATACGCGACGGTGAAAGTATTTTTTTTTGAAGAGAAGGTAATGGAATAAAATAGTTGAACAAAGTTATAACATTTGTTTAACACGTTATAATTTAACTGACATGTAACTTAAAGATTTACCAGAAGTGGAATCTAAAATAACAATCAAGATATAGTATTGTTTGTATATCCTATTCTAACATAGTTCAATTATTTAAATTATCTTCATATTTTAAATAGGAGAAAATAGTCAATTAGAAAAAGTCAAATAACCTAATAATTCAGCAAGAGTAATTTCTAGTTTTCAGATATTATCATTTGTTTTGTTTTCTTATTAAACGATCTATAGTTAATATTATATATATATATATCATGAAAATTATGACTTGTGGATAGTACTGAATAGTTTTGAAAATTATGGAACCTTATTGCTAATTGTCTAAATCATCTATACTCCGAACATATCAGGAGTAAAACTGGACATAAACAAATATACTTTAATTATTATTTTTCGATAAGGTAGTCGAAATGGTTTATATTCCTTTAACTTCTTCTAAAACACTTTGTTCTCTATCATTTTGGGAAAATAGATGTAATTGAGTTCAGTTAATTTAAAGTATCTTGCAGTAGAACCCATAGGTTTATCAAATAAGACTCATTTACTGGGTATAATAGAGGTGATTGATGACTATATCAACAAATCACCTATTCTTTCCAGACATATGAATATTATAAAAAAATTATCGTTAAATAAAGATGAAAACCAGTTTTTTGTAGAATCACATTATTAAAGGTATAGAACATCAAAATTCTAGAACGAAACCCACTGTTTAAAAATGACTACAGATATCTAGTGGTAATTTTAAAAATGTCTCTTGGAGTAAAAGTATGTCTTGTAAAGTTAAACTATTTGCTCTCATTCTGTCTAATTTTTAACCTGATAGGACAAACAAAGAAAGACGCCTCCAGAAATCAAATTGAAACTTGGTGAGTAAAGGACTTTATAAATAAAGACCAAAGGATTAGAAGAGATTTATAAAACAAATTGTGAACCTATTCGTATATAAAAGTGAACATTATACAAAGACTAATCACGTAATTATTTTATTTATTGTATTACCGAATAACAACCAAATATACTTGATATATTGAGATTCAATATAAACTCTTTAGAAAAACGTTTAATGTATCATATCTTTCAAGGTCTGCAGAAATGTTTACAAAGAACAACTCTATTAGTTACAATTATTTGAATCAGGGCATTTTCTCAGTCTTAAATTCCATCACAAATCTTGTTTTTCCTTAGACATGGACTCTATTGTTTCAATAGTGGTTGAGTTGTCTTCTACGTTATTGGTAGTTATTATATTAACTGGGGATGTTTTTAAATACACTTGGTATGATGTGTCATGCAATTTATCTGCTGCGATACTCTCTTTAAGTTTCTTTAAACCCTCTTCTTGAGCTTTAGTAAATTCAAGGTTTACAGCGGAAAAAATTTTTGAACATGTTCTTTGTCATAGGTTTTCATCTCTTGATCATATAATTTATAGAATAAATCTCTGACCTCCCTCCATTTCTTTGGAAGGCTAACTTCTGGATACTCTGGTATTTCATATTTTATAGGAGGTGAAGAGTCATCACGTAAGTAATATAATCGTAAGTAGTTCCGATACTGAGCTATACTAGCATTTTCACACATTTTTTCAAACTCGGTTTCAAAAGGGTTCAACCGATAATATATATCAAGTAATGGATTTCTACCCTTCCATTTTGGAAGGTTGTGTGTCTTGTGTCCGTTGCTATCTTCCCTTATTGAGGTTAGGTTATTGTCATCAGACATTTTTGCTGATACGTTTTGTAAAACCTAGAAGTGACTACTGTCTAATCCTATTTGTACTTAAAATGCAGTGATTATTAATAATATAATACTACTTCTCATGGAAGATTTTCACTTTTAAAAAGGGAACGAATATATTTAGGGGAGAACATGAAGGGTACAAAGGATAACAAACGGTCACGAGCTTAAACTGTCAATTATTGCATGTCTCTAAATACACTATATAGGGAATTGCAAAGGTATTTGCTCACGAATATCAACAAGTAAATTGAGGTAGAGTGAAGTAAAGATTCCCATATATTCCAAGATTATCCAGAATGTGTAAAGACACTTGCTGTTTTTGACAGTTTGTGTTTGCCGCGGGGAAAATTGAGGAGTTTGTTGTTACCATCAATTAATAACAGAAGTGCCTATTTTTGGAGGTAAAGTTGACACAATAAGTATAAGAATATACAAATGTCTTTACCAGTTTAACTGCATATTTCCAAAATTATCAACCCACCCCATCACCATTCTTGTCATACTCAAAGAATGAGTTCTGAGAATTATAGATTTATGTATTTTGATTCAGCGGCTAAAGAATCTGTTTATGAACCAAATACTGCAGCCATATTTGAGAGAAAAGACTAAACATTAACCCCAATTGTTGGAAATGATACATCCAGATGTTTGATCTTCCATTCTACAAATTTTAACAAGATAAAATTTATTCTTTCGAATACAAATATTAATGATTCCGTCTTTTCTGTTACAATTAATAAGAAAATTGTGGGTGGAATTCAGGATTGTAGAAATAATACAGTTTTCAGCTTGGAGACTTTTGCAATTTTACAGATCAGAAAATGTGTTCAGAAAATGTCATTACTGTAATGGGCAAACTCAAAGACTTTTTTCAAGTGTCAAATACAGATTCTTGTCTTTTAAATGATGTGAAGAGAACTTTTTTTGACCCAATCCTTTGTTTTGACACGGCCGTTGGTGAGATTATTGAGTTGTCAATTGAGATAAGTGAGCGGTTTCAATGTTAGTGGTTATATCCAAAAACGACAATTCAAAAATAACCCAATATCTATACAAGAGGGGAACCCCATTAAATTTGAGAGTCAATACAGAAATGTACTACAATATTTTAATTATTTAATTTATTAGATTAAGAGAATCTACTCGCATCATTGGGACTTACTGTTACGGTCATTATATCACTGGTTTTCTATGAATGCTAGAATAGCATTTATGCATCGTACGTATTATTCAGAATATGCTTTGCTTAACGGAAAGTTTGGGACTTCATATCTTAATATATTTGGTGTTTTACTTGTTGTTCATTTAGCTTATGTTTTCCATACAGCGCATAAATGCGATCTATGATTTAAAAAGAAATTATCTATTTTTGATACAGGTCGTATAATGTGATCATTTAAGAATATTTACCTAAACCGTGAGCAGGACCGAAAAAGTTGTTTCAATAGTGTAGTGGTTATCACGTTGCCTTTACACGGCAAAGGTCTCGAGTTCGAACCTCGGTTGAAACAATTTGTTTTGTTTTTTTTTTAATTTTATCACCTTAAATTTGAGATATGTATACATCTCATCACTATGCTTCTGTCTGTCGTACAACAAGTTGATCCCAAACGTAGATAAAATACAATGGGTGTTCACTCTTTTTGGGATATTGTGGGGCCTACTGCACGTCCTGTACGACTGGAGTCGTTAGAGGATCGTAAAATGGCTATTGATGCCTCTATTTGGATATATCAATTCCTTAAAGCAATGAGGGATTCTGAAGGTAATTCGATTAAAAATTCCCACATTACAGGGTTTTTCAGAAGAATATGTAAGTTGTTGTACTTTGGAATTAAACCTGTATTTGTTTTTGATGGTGGTGTACCAGTACTGAAGAGGAATACGATAAAAGCTAGAAACGAGAGAAGACAAGGTAAAAGAGAAGATGCCCAAAAAACGGCTAGAAAGCTATTGGCCTTACAATTGCATCAAAATAAAGAGAGTTCACCTCAGAAGAAGGAGTCAAGCAATAAGGTAAAAGTGTATAAACCTCATGATGATTGGGATTTACCAGAAATAGAAGGCTTTTTGTATGATAGAGATGATGAAAGAATTAATGCCAATTATGACGAAGAGAAGAAACAAAAAATATTATTAAATTCCACTGTGGAAGATATCTTGGATGATTTAGATTTAGAATCGATTAATCCTGCATCCAAAGAATTTGAAGAACTTCCGAAAGGTATACAATATCAAATATTAGCCACCTTAAGATTAAAATCAAGATTAAGAATGGGTTATACTAAAGAGCAATTAGAAAAAGTGTTCCCCAACAGTATAGATTTTTCCAAATTTCAAATTGATATGGTAAGACGAAGGAATTTTTATACCCAAAAATTAATTGGTGTTACTGGGATTAATGATGGTGGTGCTTCTAAATTAGATGATATGGAGGAAGGTAATCGTATTTCAGGTCAACGTGATAAAGAATATAAGTTATTGAAAACTGAAAATGGTTGGACTTTAGGGTTAGGAGAACGTGATGGGTCTGAAGATACCAAAGCTATTGTGATAGATAATGATAATGATAATCAAAAAAATGGTAAAGACTATAAACAAGATAATGAAGAAAATGAATTTGATGATGATGATGAAATGGATTGGGAGGAAGTGGATCTAAAACCGCAAGAGAAGAAGAAGGATAATTTTGATTATTCATTGAAAGCTGGTCGCTTACCACAATTCGAAAATAGCGATCAAAGGGTAGGAAGTAAATCATTTTTGGATACAAGGCCTAATGAAGAATCTCCAACAAAAAGATCTCAATTGGGATCCATTATATCTCATACTATAGTTTCAGATGACGATGATGAAGATGAGGATGAATACTTGAAACAAATTGAAGAAGTAGAGATGATGGAAGCCATGCAAAAATCAAAATTTGAACAGTATGCAAATTCCAAAGATAAACTGAATGAGCAAGATAAATCTATCGAAGAAATACAGGATAGTCCAAAACCTGAAAAAACAAGATCAAAATCTGAATTTCAACCAGAGAACTCAAATCAAAAATCCATTGATATACCAGTCGAACAACAAAATATTTCCACACATATATTGAAGGCAAAGGATCTGCGGCAAAAGTTAGCCGATACCTCTGCTGCACCTCCTCTAAGTGAAGGACAGCAAAATTTGCAATTCATCTTAGGTAAATTGCCAAATACCACCGATTCATTTTTATTTAACTCTGGGAATACAGAAGTAACGACTTCTTCGAACACACAGAAAGAAAGAAAGCATGTTGAAGAAACACCTTCGTGGTTCGAATCTGGATCTCGAACTGCTCTTGACTCCTACAATCAGGCAACGTTTGTCAAGGATAAACAAGAATCTCATACTGAAGGGCAAGGTGGTTATGAACTTATGAATGGTTTTTTAAACACAGAAAAATTATTACAAGAGCACAAACGTTCACATGAAACTGTGGAAGATGAAGATGACGTTATGGAAACTACTGAGGGTAAAGTTGAAAACTTTTCAGACCGCAATGCGTCGGTTAGTGAATCTGACAAAGAAGCTGTTGATATTCCTGTGCCATCAAACAATAATGTTCCCCTTTTATTTAATTATGAATTTTCAGAAGATGAAGAAGATAATGTTGCTGAAGATATTCGTCGAGAAGTTCATGATTTTGAAACATTCAAAAATCAATCATTATCAAGCAACCCTACTGATAAGTTATTCATGGAAGATGAATTGTATGAGCAACATATAAAGGATAAAAGAGATGCAGATGAAGTCACCACTGATATGATTACTGATGTGCAAGAATTGTTATCACGATTCGGTGTTCCTTTCATTACAGCACCTATGGAAGCAGAAGCACAATGTGCAGAATTATTGAATTTGAAACTTGTTGACGGTATTATTACGGATGATAGTGATGTTTTCCTTTTCGGTGGTAAGAGAGTGTACAAAAATCTTTTCCAAGATAAAAAATATGTGGAATATTACGATTATGATTCCATTGTGAATAATTTAGGGATTGACCGTTCCAATATGATTGAGTTGGCATTATTATTAGGTAGTGATTACACAAGCGGCATTAAAAGTATGGGGCCCGTATCCAGTATGGAGGTTCTTGCTGAATTTGGAACCCTTACAGATTTCAAAAAATGGTATGAAGAAGGACAATTTAATTTAGAATTACAAAAGCAAGAGAGTAAATTTGCTAGAGATTTACGTAAAAGATTGGTCAAAAATGAAGTTATATTGGATGCAGATTTCCCCAGTGCCACTGTGGTGGAAGCATATATGCGACCAGAAGTGGATCATGATAAGACACAATTCCAATGGGCACCTCCAGATTTAGATATGTTACGTGGTTTTCTTCAAAAAAAATTAGGGTGGCCACAAGAAAAATCAGATGAAGTGTTAATCCCATTAATCAAAGACATTAATGCGAAGAAAGCAGCCAAGAGGCAAAGTAAATTACAAGATTTCTTTTCATTGGGGGTTGGGAATGGTAAAGTTGATATGGGTAAACGTATCAGTGTAGCCACGTCTAAATTGAAGAAAAGAAAATTGAAATAAGTTTTATTTGTTTAATTTTATATAAATATTTACTTTTCAAAGTTTAGTCATTTTTTTGATGTCCGATGAGATTAAAAACGGCACCCATTTAAGATAAGTCAAACAAGACCCAAAGAATAACTCCAAGAGATTGTTATATGTCCACTGAGAAGAATTTGAGTGCCACTGAACGGATGCTGAGTGCATGCATTGGTTCAGTGCTGACATCCATGATGTTAACTCCAATGGATGTGGTAAGGATCAGATTACAACAACAACAAATGGTAGCAGATTGTACTTGTGAACCAGTGATCACCACTCGAACTGCATTGAATAATGTGGCAGTATCGAGTTTACCGACTAGATCTCAGGACGCAGGTAAGATTTTCTGGGAGAGTGCATGTTTTGAAGAATTGAAATGTAAGAGAAGTGCCATTAAATTTCAAGGCACATTAGATGCCTTTCGTAAGATTGCTCACATGGAAGGTCTTGGGACGTTATGGCGTGGGATATCATTAACATTAGTGATGGCTGTACCGGCCAATGTGGTATATTATACAGGTTATGAATATATAAGAGATCGTTCACCGATCCAAGGAACTTATGTGAACCCATTGATTTGTGGTGGTCTAGCTCGAGTGATCACGGCGACATGTGTGGGGCCCTTAGAGTTATTAAGAACCAAATTTCAAAGTATCCCCAGATCAGGTGTCACAGTGACATCCAGTAGAATGTTTAAAGATTTATTAGTGGAGACAGGATTAGAGATTCAACGTAATGGTGCACGTAGGTCATTATTTAAAGGTTTGGGGATTACGTTATGGAGAGATGTTCCCTTTAGTGCGATGTATTGGAGTGTTTATGAATTATACAAGAGTCAATGCCCCACTACCAATAATAAATGGCGACATTTTATTAACAGTTTCATTGGTGGTACAATAAGTGGATGTTTTGCCGCATTAGTGACACATCCATTTGATGTGGGTAAGACTAGATTACAAATATCTTTATTATCAGGGGAGAGTCAAAAGGGTATAAGTGGTGGTGGTAATATGTTTAAATATTTGAATACCATTAGATGTGTGGAAGGTTGGGGGGCATTATACACTGGTCTATTAGCTCGAATGGTGAAAATTGGTCCCGCATGTGCTATAATGATATCAAGTTATGAAATGTGTAAGAAATTTTTACATTGATAAAATTATATATACACTTGTAAATAAAAAAATAATAATAAAATTTGACATTTTTGATGTATTACTACTACTTATTATAAAATATAGTATAGATAAAAATATATATAAAAACCATTAGTTCATTAAATTAAGCTTGGTAAGTAGAAGAAGAGACGTTACCACCCTTACCGGTCCAGTTGATGTGGATATCGGTGTTTAATGGTAAAGTTTCACAAGCTTCTTCTGGTAACACTCTGAAAGTGTGAGCACCGAAGTAATCTCTTTGAGCTTGTAATAAGTTAGCTGGTAATCTATCAGATCTGTAACCATCGTAGAAGGACAAAGCAGTGGAGAAAGTTGGAGTTGGGATACCGTAAGTGGTAGCGAAGGCAATAGATTTTCTCCAACCGGATTGAGCCTTAGTGACAGCGTCAGCGAAGAACTTGTTGAATAACAAGTTTTCTAAGTCTGGGTTTTCTCTGTAAGCCTTAGTGATTTCACCTAAGAAAACAGATCTAATGATACAACCACCTCTCCACATTAAAGCGATAGCTGGGTTGTTTAATTTCCAACCGTAAGTCTTAGCGGCTTCTCTGATCAACATGAAACCTTGAGCATAAGACATAATCTTGGAAGCGTATAAGGCTTGTTCCAAATCGTCAACGAATTGTTGCTTGTCCTTAACGGCACCAGCTGGGACAGTTGGGCCTGGTAATAAAGTGGAAGCCTTAATTCTTTCTTCCTTCAAAGCAGATAGACAACGAGCAAAGACAGCTTCACCAATTAAAGTGACTGGCATACCCAAGTCTAAAGCGTTAATAGCGGTCCACTTACCGGTACCCTTTTGACCAGCAGAATCTAAGATTTTTTCAACTAATGGCTTACCATCAACGTCATCGTATTTCAAAATGTTGGTAGTAATTTCAATTAAGAAAGAGTCTAAGACACCCTTGTCCCATTTGGCAAAGACATCAGAGATTTCTTTGTCAGTGAAACAACCAACACGCTTCATGATATCGTAAGCTTCACAAATCAATTGCATGTCACCGTATTCAATACCGTTATGAACCATCTTAACGTAGTGACCTGCACCAGCTGGACCCACCCAGTCACAACATGGTTCACCATCAGCCTTGGCGGAAATAGATTGGAAAATTTCCTTAATGTGTGGCCAAGCTTCTTCAGCACCACCTGGCATCAAAGATGGACCGTAACGAGCACCTTCTTCACCACCGGAGACACCGGAACCGACGAATAAGATACCCTTCTTGGTCAATTCTTCGTATCTTCTGTTGGTGTCTGGGTAATGGGAGTTACCACCATCGATGATGATATCACCCTTTTCCAAATGTGGCAACAAGTCGTTGATTAAGTAATCAACTGGAGCACCAGCTTTAACCAACATCATAATCTTTCTTGGTCTCTTCAAAGAAGCAATGAATTCTTCAATGGAGTGAGCACCAATAATTGGTTTACCCTTGGCTTCATTTTCTAAGAAATGATCAACCTTAGAGGTAGTTCTGTTGTAAGCACAGACAGTGTAACCGTGGTCAGCAACGTTTAAGATCAAATTTTGACCCATGACGGCCAAACCAATCAAACCGAAATCAGCAACAGCTTGAGACATTATTGTAATAGTAATTGTTTTTGTAGTAGTGGTAGAAGCGTTAAGTTTCTTGGTATATTGAAAAGAATAAGGATAAGAAGGGAAGAGAGATACGGAAACCAATTGAACAGAAGTGAACAAATTGCGAGTCCTTATATAATCGTGGAAAAGCCCGTTTGCGTGTGTCGACCCACCTTTTCCTCTACAGTATGGCCGCCCCTATGAGATAACACCGGCCCCTATACAGCACCAGGATCACATAATAAAAGCGCAGATCTCGTTTCCACCGTTTTCCAACGCGGTTTCCGTAACGGGGATATAATAGGGGCCCGCGGTCACCGCGCACGGCCCTGCACAGACCACCGTGTAGGGCCTCTGGTATCGCTGGTGGTGCGGTTGCGACGGGCGCAGGGGGTACCCCTGTTTCTGGCGTGCAAATAGGGACAACCGAGATCTGAGTTCTGTGGAACAGCGTGTTCGTTTCGTGGCGAGGTGTTATTGCTCTGGGTATTATTCATTCGTGCTGTCGTGGGCGGTGACGGCGATTGCTTCCGGGCGGGTGACGGCGGGCTTATTTCCGGGCACGTGCCCGCGGGATTATGATACCGCCACAGTGAAAAATTTATCGCTACAAAATTTTCAGTTTGATTTAAGACATCTCATCTCATCACAAGCAAACAAACAAACATGTCCTTTGCTAAACTGGGTCTATCGAAATGGCTGGTCGAGTCGCTGGCCGCCATGCGCATATCGCAGCCAACAGACATTCAAGAACACTGTATACCCAAGATCCTGGACGGTGCCAACTGTATCGGTGGGGCCAAGACAGGTTCAGGTAAGACTTTGGCGTTTGCCGGTCCCATGTTGACCAAGTGGTCACAGGACCCTGCGGGCCTGTTCGGTGTAGTGTTGACCCCGACGAGAGAATTGGCCATGCAAATCGCTGAACAATTTACTGCATTTGGGGCATCAATGAATATTAGAGTGGCAGTCATTGTCGGGGGTGAAAATATTGTGAAACAATCCATTGCATTACAATCTAAACCACATTTCATTATTGCCACACCGGGGAGATTGGCTCATCATATCTTGAATGATACACCACAGGATTCTTTGGTGGCTTCTTTAAAGAGAGGTATTAAATTTTTGGTGTTAGATGAAGCGGATTTCCTATTGACAGAGACGTTTGCATCACATTTACAAACTTGCTTGGGGGCTTTACCAGATAAATCCAAGAGACAAACTTTGTTGTTTACCGCTACTGTCACTGATCAAGTGAAATCATTACAAACAAATAATTCAAATTTCTTTTCATACCAAGTGGAATCCACTGATAACGTGGCAATCCCATCAACTTTAACCACAGAGTATGTTTTAGTGCCTGAACATGTGAAAGAAGCATACTTGTATCATGCCTTGAGTTCAGACGCTTACAAAGATTCCACTGCCATTGTATTTGTTAATAGAACCGCAACCGCTGAAGTGTTAAGAAGAACTTTACATGCATTAGATATTCGTGTCACTTCATTACATTCACAAATGCCACAACAGGAGAGAACAAATTCTTTACATAGATTTAGAGCCAATGCGGCAAGAGTATTAATCGCTACAGATGTTGCAGCCAGAGGTTTAGATATCCCACAAGTGGAATTAGTGGTAAATTATGATATCCCCTCTGATCCAGACACATTCATTCACAGATCAGGTAGAACTGCTCGTGCTGGTCGTCGTGGTGATGCATTAAGTTTTGTCACACAAAGAGATGTGTCACGTATAGAGGCCATTGAGGCAAGAATAAATAAAACAATGGAAAAGACAGAAAAGGTTACTGATACCGCAGTGATTAGAAAATCATTATTGAAAGTGACAAAGGCAAAGAGAGAAGCATTAATGCAAATGGAGAAAGATAATTTTGGTGAAAGGAAAAGATTACAGAAAAAACGTAATGAAATGGAATCTAAAACTTTTAGACAGTAGGGAAATACATAATTATATATTATAAGTGATAGACAGGTATTATAACTCAATTCTTTTTTAACAAGTTTTTATAGTGATGACAAATAAAACGTAACCTATCAAAAAAATTTGTCTCTTTTTTTTCAAAAAAATTTGTTTGCTGACACACCAACGACACATCGTATCTAATAGTGATTTGACAGCTGACAAATAAACTGTGTCGCCTCTCATGAAAATTTGATTTCCTCCCCTTATACAAATGATACTAAAAATGATTTCCGCTCTTCATTGATTGACAAGATTAGTAATATGTTACCATGACTAAATTAATATAAATAGGGGAACAACTTGCCACTAATCAAAACGATTGTATCAAATAATATCTAACAAATCAAATCAAAATCAATCAATTTCAATCAATCAATCAATCAATCAAAAAATGTCAGTATTCGTTTCAGGTGCCACTGGGTTTATCGCTCAACATATTATCGGTCAATTGTTAGATCAAAATTATAAAGTTATCACTTCAGTGAGAAGTCAAGCAAAGGCTGATAAAGTGCGTCAAGAGTTTCAAAACAATCCAAATTTAACCTTTACCATAGTGACTGATATTGCTGATTTGGACGCATTTGATGAAACTTTCAAGAAGTATGGTGATCAAATCAAATATGTCATTCACACTGCATCTCCTGTATTTGTACAAAGTGATGATGTGGAAAAGAATATTATGGTTCCTGCAGTCAACGGTACCAAAGGTATCCTACATGCTATTCAAAAATATGCAAGCAAATCTGTGGAACGTGTAGTGTACACTTCATCAATTGTTGCCATGTTAGGTAGTGATGATAAACAAACCACTGAAAAATCTTGGAGTCCAATCACTTGGGAACAAGCTTCAGAAAATGGTATGAACGCTTACTGTGGGTCTAAGAAATTTGCTGAAAAGGCAGCTTGGGAATTCGTCAAGGAAAACTCTGACACAATTAATTTTTCATTAACTACTGTTGCACCAGTGTTTGTCTTTGGTCCACAATATTCTGATGAAAATGCTAAGGGTCCTTTGAATCTATCTGTGCAAGGTATTAGTGATATCATTCATTTCAAAGATGCCTCTGATATCTTAGGGCAAGGGATTGCTGAATCATTTATTGATGTTCGTGACGTAGCCAGAACACATGTGTTGGCTATTCAAAAGGATGATCTGAAAAACGAAAGATTAATTTTGGCTAACAGTGAATACTCTAAACAAGATATTTTTGATATCTTAAATAAAGAATTCTCAGTGTTAAAGGGTAAGATTCCAGTCGGTGAACCAGGCACTGGTGTTCAATTCAGTGGTAATGGTTCAAATCAAATTAATAATGAGCAAACTAAGAAACTGTTGGGTTTTGAATTCATTCCATTTACTAAGACCATTGTGGACACTACTACACAAATTTTGAAAGCGGAAGATAGACTTTAAGTAAATTACATAAACGTTTATTTTATTTATTGCTAATGTTTTAATATCTATTTTATATTGTTACTGAAGTTATTAATTTGCTTGAAAAGCAGCTAACATATCTGAATTTATTATCTTTTCAAATTAAAATAACTATAATATAATCATAAAGAGGGAAACGAATGCGTGGCTATCAGAATATTTTAGTAAGTATGTATGTCCACTTTATAATTATTTTTCATACAAAAAATTGATTGAAAAATTTAAATAGAGTAATAATCATCTCATCGAAACAAAGAGTAAGATGAGTAGAGCTAAAGAGATCCAAGAGAAATTAGACCTACAAGCGAAGATACAATTGTCATTTAGTAAAAGAGATGATAAAGTTTTAAGTTGGTTAGATAAAGTGGAAAATGATCATCCAGAGAGAAATCTACAACAAAGTCAAATGGATTTCTTCAAATTACCTGTTATGCAATTAGGATCAGGTCTAAGTATGGACTCCAGCCATACCCAGGATCACGAAGATATACACACGATAGGGGAATTTGTACAATCTGACAAAAAAATTAGCTCTTTGGCCAAGAAGAAGAAGAGAAAAGACCAACATATACATGAACAAAGAAATAGTATTCATAGAATTGTCAAAGATGACACTAAGGCAATGATTGCATTGAAGAGAAAGATGAAAAGGGATACCCCCATGAAGACAGACTCACCAGCAACAACGACGACGACACAACAACAAAATAGTGATGACGACGATGATGAACCTCGTGTTCATAGAGCCACTAAGAAGTCTGTAGGTTTATTGTTCACAGGTAAAAAATCAAAGAGAAGGTGATGAATAACATCATACTATTCCTGTACTGAATCAAATTACAAAATAACATTATCATTACTCATCATCTTTAAATTTTATCATTAGATATAAACTTACGTAATTTATATATTTCAACCTCCGCATAAAAATTATATAAAGAGAAGATCCATTATAATTCCATTTTATTAAACGCCACTCCCATTCCAATAAGAGACAATAATTATATCGATGGCTGAAACTACTAAGAGAATTAACACTTTGCTATGTTGTGAGTGTGGTACCCCGATTGACGGGTCCACCGGGTTGGTTATGTGTACAGATTGTATCAAGACAAGGGTGGACATCACGGAGGGGATCCCCAAAGAATCCAGTGTCTCCTTCTGTAGAGATTGTGAAAGATTCTTACAACCACCAGGACATTGGATTAGAGCTCAGTTGGAGTCTCGTGAATTGTTAGCTATCTGCTTACGTCGTTTGAAGGGTTTAAATAAAGTTAGACTGGTTGATGCCTCATTCATTTGGACTGAACCACATTCAAGACGTATTAAATTGAAAATTACTGTACAGGGTGAAGCTATGTTGAATGTCGTTGTACAACAAACTTTCCAAGTGGAATTTTTTGTCAATGCCATGCAATGTCCAGATTGTCAACGTTCATTTACTGCAAACACTTGGAAGGCTAAAGTACAAGTCAGACAAAAAGTTCCACATAAGAGAACTTTCTTGTTTTTAGAACAATTTATCTTAAAGAATAATGCACATGTGGATACTGTTTCCATTGAAGAAACTAAAGATGGGTTAGATTTCTTCTACGGTCAAAAAAATCATGCTATAAAAATGGTGGATTTCTTAACTTCATCAGTACCGGTAAAATATAAGAGATCTGAAGAATTAGTCTCACAAGATACTCATTCAGGTACTTCTACATACAAGCATTCATACTCAGTGGAATTGGTCCCTATTTGTAAAGATGATTTAGTTGTCTTACCTAAAAAATTAGCTAAATCATTGGGGAATATATCACGTTTTGTCCTTTGTTCTAAAATTTCCAATACTGTTCAATTTTTGGATCCAACTACTTTACAAACTGCAGAAATGGCTGCACCAGTGTTTTGGAGATCACCTTTCGCACCATTGGCAGATGTTTCACAATTAGTCGAGTTTGTCGTATTAGATGTCGACCAAACGGGGACTACCAAGGGTAATAAAGCGTTGGCAGACATCACAGTGGCCAGGGCGTCTGATTTAGGTGTCAATGATCAAGAATATTATGTGAGATCACATTTAGGTGGTATATGTCATGCAGGTGATAGTGTCATGGGTTATTTTATTGCCAATTCTAATTATAATTCAGATTTATTTGATGAGTTGAAATATGATCAAGTGCCAGATGTTGTGTTAGTGAAGAAACATTATCAAAGAAGAAAGAATAAGAAGAATAGAAACTGGAAATTGAAGAGAATGGCTAGAGAACATAAGGATATTGATGCATCTCATGATTACACTTCTAGAAGTGAAAGACAAGACATGGAACGTTCTGAAAGAGATTACGAATTATTCTTACAAGAATTGGAAGAAGATGAAGAAATGAGACAGAACGTCAACTTGTATAGAACAGAAGTTGAAGGTGGTGATGATGATGATGAAAGTGAAGATGAAGAAGTTCCTGAAATCGATGTAGACCAGTTACTGGACGAATTAGACGATTTGACATTGGAAGAGAAACGTGAAGAAGACGGTGATGACGCTGAAGAAGAAGAAGATGTTGAAGAAGATGAAGAATAAACTTTTTAACATTGTTATTATTTATCATACATAGTATTAATGTCATATATCATTTGTCACGAATTAATATTGAAATATTGAAATTGTTTATTTCAACAAATAGGATTCGAGATGTAAATAAAACGATGGTGAATAAAACCAAATACATATATTCATAGAATTTAATTGGGCAAAATGGTGGTGAAGAGAAGATCTGAGAAAACTGATCCACAAGAGGAGCCTGAGACTAAAATACCGAAAGTGGAAACAGCCATTGACGGCGAAGAACCATTGAATAATGACGAAGAAGGTAAAGAAACATCACCAGTGAAACCAGAAGAGGTACAATCTTCCACAGAAACGTCAGTGGATCCATCTACGGTAGAACCATCTGTGGGTCCTATTAGTGAGAAAACCGTTGTGGAAGATGAAGAGAAAGGGATTGTAAAATTTGAATTTGATGGTGTCGAATATAAATTTAAAGAAAGAGCTAGTGTCATTGAAGAGAAAGAAGGTAAAATTGAATTTCGTGTGGTGAACAATGATAATACTAAGGAGAATATGATGGTTTTAACAGGTTTGAAAAACATTTTCCAAAAGCAATTACCTAAAATGCCCAAAGAATATATTGCACGTTTAGTGTATGATCGAAGTCATTTGTCTATGGCCGTTATAAGGAAACCTTTAACTGTGGTTGGTGGTATTACATATCGTCCCTTTGATCAAAGAGAATTTGCAGAAATTGTTTTCTGTGCTATATCATCCACTGAACAAGTTCGTGGGTATGGTGTTCATTTAATGAATCATTTGAAAGATTATGTACGAAATACATCACCAATCAAATATTTCTTAACCTATGCTGATAATTATGCCATTGGTTATTTCAAAAAGCAAGGTTTCACTAAAGAAGTCACATTGGATAAGAAAGTATGGATGGGGTACATTAAAGATTATGAAGGTGGTACATTAATGCAATGTTCCATGTTACATAAGATACGGTATTTAGACGCTGCCAAAATCTTACTATTACAAGAAGCTGCATTGAGAAGGAAAATTAGAACCATATCACAATCACATGTGGTAAGACCGGGTCTTACCTCATTTAAAGATTTAAACAATATACAACCAATAGATCCCATGAGTATACCTGGTTTGAAAGAAGCAGGTTGGACTCCCGAGATGGATGAATTAGCACAACGACCCAAGAGAGGTCCTCATTATGCCATAATGCAAAATTTATTGACAGAATTACAAAATCATGCTGCTGCATGGCCCTTTTTACAACCTGTTAATAAAGAGGAAGTACCAGATTATTATGAATTTATTAAAGAACCTATGGATTTAAGTACCATGGAGGTTAAATTGGAAAATAATAAATATGAGAAAATGGAGGAATTCATTTATGATTTAAGGTTGGTTTGTAACAATTGTAGAATGTACAATGGTGAAAACACATCATATTTCAAATATGCTAATCGTTTAGAAAAATTCTTCAACGGTAAGATAAAAGAAATACCAGAATATTCTCATTTGATAGATTAATCTTACTTAGTGTGATGTGTGCATTTTAATAATAGTATACTTATATATTTATATACAATATTATTAGGACATTTCTAGATCATTATCATCTTGTGGATTTTCTTGAGCTTCCACTTCCTTTAATTTATTAATAATTTCTAAAGTCTTTGCATCATCATATATTTTAAACCCATCTTCTTTAGTGACACTACTCAATTGAGCATTATTTTCATCTAATTTTTCCTCCATGACTTGTTTTAGAATTTTTAATACTAATAATTCTGCATCTTTTAAAGTTAATGATGAATGCCATTCATTTTGTAATTCAGATTGTGCACCTTCTGACCCTGACCCAATGGCTTTAGCATTATAACGGTAAAAAGTTCCTGATGGTTCTGCATGATACAATTGATATCCATCATCATTATCGTACCCTGCGATCAATAAAGCGACACCAAATGGTCTTGACATTAATCTTTCTTCACCTGAAGCACCTTCACCGAATCTTAAAGCTAAATCACATACAGATTGTGTTAATGATTCCACTTTAATATTTTCATCGTAATATAAATTATGCGTTACAGCAGCTACACGAGCATGTTCAATCATGGAACGTGCATCGGCAGTTAAACCTGACATAGCACACCCAACATGACGATCAATCTCTACGATTTTTTCAATGGAATCAGATTCTAATAGTGGTGAAGTGGCACGTTTCTCCACGGCTAATACAACACCTTCACTAGTAGCCACACCAATTGCTGTGGACCCCAATTTAATAGCTTCTAAAGAGTATTCGACTTGGAAAAGTCTCCCCTCGGGAGAAAACGTACTCACACCTCTATCGTATTCACTTCTTGTTAAAAACATCTCTTATTCTTTTTGGGATATCTCCTCTCACTCAATTACCCTTTCCACTATTTGCCACCTCTCTTAAGACAACTTAAATTTAACACTTGGGTCTTTTTTAACTTGAAAAAGTGATATTAATTCCAGGTCATGTGATTTCTTTTTTTTTCCAGAAATTTCAAAAATCAAAAAAAAAAACATAAAATCACCAAAAACGGCGTGTCACCAAAAACGGCAGGAATGAGATCTGAGATCTTGACATCACTCCACACGTTTCTTTTTTCCCTTCTCGGTTCCTTCCGGAAGGCAACCGAAAGAAAAAAACATCACATGACCCGCGGCCCTTATTCCACAAGCAGAAAAGAAATAACAATGCGTTGTTTTTCTCCGGCGGATTTTTTTTTCTCTCATCGAAGCGGATCCGACCCCCCCTTCCGAGCCGAGTCCTCAAAACTCGCTCAAGGCGCTTGAACAGATCTGGTGAAGTATTTCCTGCCTTTGTGTGCCGTGATTATGACTATACGGTCTGTGTTTCGAATGCACACCTCACGTTAGCAACAGGTGAGCGGATCATAAGTAGTTTGCCGAGATCTCGTTGCTACCTTTTTTTTCCTCAAAGGACTCGAAATAAATATTCTCCTCGAATATGCGTTATTTTCCTCATGCGGTGAATTGGTTTATTGCATCTTAATTTATTTTGCCCTTTGAAATCTGATTTGACAGTTCCCTGTACCTTATGTACCTTTTACTTACTACTGGTATATATATATACATGGTAGTGTTACTATGTGAATATTATTAGTATTGTATATATATAATTATATATAAGCAGTCAGATCAACATGTCAGAAACTGACCCTAATAGTTCAGTGAGCTTGCAATTAGAACAATTGGCTAACACAAAAGTACTTACATTAAGAATCAAATGGGAAGACAATATAGAAGATGATACTAGTAAAAAAAATGTAAAAGATCAATGGACTAAATGGATACATGAGTGTCATGGTAATTTAGTTAGTACGAACTATATTGAAGAATATGAATATTTAAATGATCCGATGAGAATAAAATTAATCAATGAGAAAGGGTATTTACATGAACTCTCTACTAAAGAGTATACGATGTCCGAAAATGTAGACGATGATAATGATAAATATGATTTGGTCTTACAAGCACAATTCTATAAACAAAATTTCATAGATGTTTGTAAAAATGATTTGGTATCAATGGTAAATTCTAATGACTTAGTAAAGAAATGGTCTATCAGTTATAACGATCATGCTTTGACTCATGCAGGTAATGTCTTTATTGGTGGTATTGCCAAGAGTGTCACATTGAAACACTTAACTGATATGGTAAGTAAATTCGGTGACATATTATCAATAAAATTAATTGATGGTAAAATTAATAAATCTCCTAATGTTGGTAATAGTAATTCCACTAGTTTTGGATTTGTTTCATTTAAATTAGGTTCACAAGCATCACAATGTATTAAATCACTTAATGGTAAATCCGTTAAGGGGTCTACATTAGTGGTTAATTTCCATGTGGAAAGAAAGGAAAGAGAACGTCTATATTGGGAACAATTTAAATCAAATAGTAATACCACTAGTAATAATCGCATGGTAACAAATGATTCTATAGTGGAAGAAAATGATTCTTTCAAATGTGTTTTCATTGGTAATTTACCTAAAAGATTGGATGATGACAATATAATCGTTACACCTGAATCAGTGGAACAAATGATTAAAGATAATTTACCTCATTTAACAATTCTATCATCATATTTCCCTCGAGATAATAATAATAATAATAATAATTTAAAGGAATCAACAAACTTATTGAAAGGTTATGGATTTATTAAGTTATCTAATCGTGATGAAGCAATGGAATTGATTGAAAATTTGAATGGATATATTTGGAAGGGTACTAAATTAATTGCAAACAAGGCTGTTCAAAATAGAGTTCATGGTGCAAATAAATTACCAAATTTCATTCCAAATGATATCTTATCAAGAGAATCCAGTATGGTAGATTTACCACAATACGTTACTTCTCCTCCAATGTACCCAGCATTTGTTCCACAAGTGGTCAATCCATTTGCTGCTCCTAATTTGCCCATCCCATTGAATTATCAACAAGAGTCAAATTTATATGTGAGACATATACCACTAAGTTGGAATGATAACGATTTGCACAAGTACTATGAAGCATTTGGTAACATTGTCAGTGCTAAAATTATAACAAATGGTGGTGGGAATAATAAAAATGATAACGATAATGATAATCAAGCAACCAAGGGTGGGTCAAAAGGATATGGGTTTGTATGCTTCGAAAATCCAGTGGATGCTTCAAGAGCCATTATAGCCACTAATGGCGTACAACTCAATTATATGCATGCCTTGGAAGTCTCATTTGCTAATAAAAGGAACAATAATAACAATATCAATAAAAATCAACAGACTAGATATAATGAAAAATTTTTAAATGCATTGTTACAAGAACAAACTCAATTTTTAATGAAAGCATCTACCACATCTTTAATGACAGCACCACCACAGACGGCATTCGGGTTCCCTGGAGTCAATCCTATTCAACCTTTTGTACCTTTGGGTTCTTCGGATTCTTTGCCATTTTAATATCAAGTAAATAATAAATATAACATGAAATAGAAAACTTTATAGAATAAATCAAACGAGTAAATAGTAAGAGAAAAACTTTTAGTATATAGTATTACAGTTAAAATATTTGTTACATGAATTTTTAGTATATAGATATAAATTTTTTCATTTATTACTTTCTTATTTAGAATTGTTTTTGTTATTATTTTTAGTGTCGTTATTTTCATTTACTCTCAGAAGGAGGAGGAGGAGGAGCATTACCGACCATTGTATCATTATCACAGATAATTTTTTGTTTGAGGTCTTTCAAAGTAGATAATAAATTTTCCAACTCTGCAGCATTATTAGTTCCAGCATTATTGGCTTCAGCATTATTGGCTTCAGCATTATTTGCACCAGGAGCGTATAATTTATTTAAAATATCAGTAATCACTACAATTGATTGTGACAAATTTTGAACATTAGATTCCAAAAATTGGCCACCGATCACTGTAGTCCTGGGAGATTCAGAACGATCAGTTACTAAAGAATTTCTTGGCAAAACTGGTGCTGCACTATCAGATCTTGGAATTTCCAAAGGTGTTATTCTTGGTTGTGACCATTGAGAATTTGGAGCTGGTTCATTTAAAATTCTTGATTCACCCGTTGTAACTTTTCGTTCACCGTAGAAGATACCTTGTCTGAATGCCGGTTGCGGTTGTGGTTGAGTGATATGATATTGTGGTGTTGGTTGTAAATGGTCTTGTTGTGATAATTGTTGTGTCATCTGTTGTGGTTGAGGTAAACGTAATCCAGTGGGGGATGTTATTACTGGTAATTGTGGGTGTGTTTGATTTGGGTTGTTTTCCACCCATTGTGTAGCTAGTGGTGATTGAGTGTTAGGAACATTTGTTATTTTTTGTTGTTCAGTGGCAGTCAATGATGAATGACGCAATCTGATTAACGGTTGAGAATTATTACGGTTAGCAATTCCCTTCAATGGACCATCGCCAGGATGTGTAACTGTTGGAACGCTAACGCAACTAGCACTTCTATAATTGGAAAATTGTGAGTTGTTAAAGGTAAACGAGGAAGACGTTTCTGAAGTTAAAGCAGTAGTAGAAGCTGACCGTATATTATTTGGTGGTGGGATAAATGATTTAGTATTATTATCAATAAAGTTTATACACACTGGTGATAAAATATTTTTCCTCTTGCCATCTTTGCCAACACCACTGGATTTTCTTTGAATCATACTCAATGATCTTGCATCAGCATACCTATGGAAGAAACCGGATGGATGAGAGAAACGCCATAGAGTATCAGGTCTACCTCTTTTTGGATCAAATTCAGTTGATTGATTATTCTCATGTGTAGGTAGTTTATGGAACCCGTACATATGTAATTGTCTAACAAAACTGCTAACATTACCATGTTTGAAAAATCTTCTCAATACGAACATGGAAAATTCTTCAGAATATGGTTTGAGCACAAAACCTTTACCATCCTCCTCAGACCAAGCTATCAGGTCACGTAACTCAGGTAGCTGAAGAATTGCGTGCAGTCGGTGAATAAACGTCTTCATTTTCATTCTGTCTTGTCTTTAACGGTTGTGGGTTTATATGTTTAACTTCTTTTCGTACCTGTAATTATTTATCTAAAATGAACAGGTTACAATCAGGTACCTTTAATCTAAAGTGAATCTTCCCGATTAGTATTTTTTTCTTTGTTGATAAGGTGATGTTGTTTCACTTATGTTAACAGTAATCCCTAAAGTAATTGAGAAGACTGTATTTTAATAATAGTAACACACACGCACAGATTATTCCTTTTATAAGTGAGAAATAAATAAAGTGGAATGGAAAGGAGGAAATTAAATTATCTGGAAAGAAAGAAGAGAATGTGTCTCAGTTTAAATAGCAAGTTTAAGAAGGGACGAAAAAAATAATCAAGGTTCTCTGACCTTTGTAAAGATTCCATAATTCTCACACGATTTAGTAAACTCGAAAGTTTTCACGCAGAAAACAATAAGAAAAATTAGGTAACTGAAATCTCACACAGAAATGCAACAGGCCACCGCATAAAAATCGCAGGGTTTCTCCAAGAACCTTGACATATTTAACAACGATCCCAAATAAGCTTTTCCCGCAAACGATATTATTCAAGGCTAGCTACGATACTGAACCACCGGGTAGCCCCTATCGTAAAGAACTGCACGTAGTCCAAGAAGGGGAATCGCCGGACAACAAAATCGAATGACAAAGAGATTACAATAGGCGTATCAAGTCTTTTTTGGGGTCTGGGCAAAGATTAAAGCAATCTCAGCTACTGTGGGATTTATTAACTCAGATCCGAACGAAGAGAGTTTTTCTATTAAATAAACGTGGCTATTAAACTTTAATCTGGGCTGAAGTGGGAGTATCTCTCCCACTTATTACAGTTGCAGATGCACTACGATGATCTCTTAGGGAATGGAGGGGCTAAAAAGTCACGCAGACTTGATACATCACAAGTTTTGAGGCGGTGTAAATTCGGGAATCCACCCACACAAAACCGTGTATTGTTCTGCAAAATTTGATTCAACAATGCCGGAACCTTCCGGAAACAGGATTTTTATCTTGCCAAGATTTTCGAACGGCATGGAAGGCCCAATCGGTTTTAGTATCATTCTACGCAGAAGTCGTCGTAGAATGGACTAATTTTAAAGTGAGGGAATTTTTTGAGTTTCTTAACGAACCCTTCCATCGCCGATTTTTCATTGATTACGCAACCTTCGTTAGAAAATACATGAAGAAAAAATTTTTCTCGAGACAATAGAAATTTGTTAAATCCACGGATATGGAATTCAGTTTCATGGGAAAAGTGGAATTACACTTAAAGTTTTCTCGCATTGCTTTTGTTTTTTACCGGTTATCATTGATATTGGGTTTCTTGCTTCAGTTTCTGTTGAGAGCAAATAAGTAAGGATTACTGTACCTCGGTTTTAATGCTCACGAATGCGGGAGCTATACATAATGAATTTTACTTAGAATTCAGAGGTTGAATATCTTTGGTTTTTGGTTGGCTGCCTCCTATAATGATAGTAGTAAAATATTATAGGAGTGCAGGAATTGTTATTTACTTAGATATTATTAGATATTTTTACTGATAGCAAATTAAGTACCCCTGAACCATCAGTCGTTCCCCTCATCGAACTTGCTATCTGATTGGTGTTGTTTCCAATTTAAGATAACCTTGTTAGTGCCTGGAGGACCTAGCTGGCTTGGCTTCGTATTTGTTCCTCGACAGAATTCTGGCAAATCCTCCTACAGGCACGCTTATAGAATTTCTCAATGTTCCGAATCGAACAGAACGGAAAACTAAAGAAAAACAATACTAAAACACACACGGAAACTCCTCATAAAAAACTGGAATATCTTGATGAATAAGAAAACTGTAATTAATTGTTACTACTACAGGCACGCCAAGACTATACGATTAAATAATTAATTAATACCTCATCGTGAACAATTAAAACCCTTCTAATCTTCCTTTGGTAGGTAATGCGGCGACTCACGTAATATCTAACCAGAATGTATACGAAAGGCATTATTTCATATATCACGATTTTTTTGTTGTGTTTTTTTTTATCAATAATTAACGCCGACAAGATCTTGAAGGAAAATACTGTTACGGTAAACCCATCGGCCGAAAGCAAAATTGCCAGAGAAATTACCGTAAATACAAAAAATAAGGTTTAAAACTTTAAAAAACGGTCTATTGTTTACCAAATCTATCTTTAAAAAAAAGTCATGCTACAATAATACTATTAGTCAGGATAAGACAAGAAAAAGAAAAATATTTTGAGCAAACCAACTGAAGAATCAGGAAATTTTCATCGCTTTGGAATGCAGGGTTGCGTTTTTTTCTCTCTCTCTTGAATGTGATATTCATGTTGGGAGTGGTGCCGTGGGGTTGAAATAATCCAGGGTGCAATAAATTATTTTCTCTAGATGTCGTAAAAAGGAGGACAATATAGTATAATTATATAAATCAAATACTAGTATTACTTTAACTCAGTAACTTGTGTCTTTTATTTGGGTGAGGTAGATAGTATCATTCTATTTGTTGAGAATGGTATTGTGAAAAAAACAACGCGGTTTATATACTGATTGCAAAGAAATGTTATATTTCAAAATTCTAAAGAAAAATAAATCAAGTTTGGAATGAGTTTGAAGAATGTATACAATTGTTATATCTATTCCAAAGAGATTGAAATATTGCGTTACTTAAGTCGATATATACTTTCATAGAATAATACTGGGTTCCAAATACAAATTTCAGAAAAGTACATGTGGTAAATCAGGTCCAATAATATATTATATCTTGGTAAACAATCCGTAAAATAAAATAGTTCATATATTCATTGATATCAATAATCTTGTATACGAGTATGTCTTGATAATTAACCAGTGTAATAAAATGTATTGTGTATTAATTGGTATCATTAATCGTTTATATGAGTATTTACCTCAAAATAAACTTCCAAAGATGGTAAAATGATACGCTCTCGAAATGAATTCCCAAACAATTTCACCACACATTCAAGTTCAAATAATAACAATATGTATCAAATCTGTCGGATTGCATTGGTATCAACCCAGTTGGAAAATCGATTGATTGTATATTTCGTTGTAAATCAAAAATAACATATTCCAAAAACAATTTCTTTTAAAAATTAATCAACAAAGCAAATTCCACCACAGATTCAAGTTCAAACGATACCAGTACATGTCAAATCTGTCAAATGGCATTAATATCAACCTAGTTGAAGAATTGATTGATTGTATACTTCGTTGTAATTCAAAAATAACATATTCCAAAGACAATTTATTCAACAAAACAAATTCCACGACATAACGCTTCAAAGCTGTCAATATCAATTCCTTCCCAATGAGTAATCAAGTACTTCATATATTGGTCGATACCAATGGTGCTTATTTGGTTAAGTGAAGTAACTGGCTAAAAACATTATTCTCAACGGTTCAAAGTGTATAATACTAAAGACAAATCTCTAAAAAATTGCATGATAAAACATGTTAGGTCCGACATAACATTTTAGATTAGTAAATTCCATTCGAGTAGTAATTCGCACTATTATGGGTAGTTTGATAAGATATTCTAAGATCCAAAACACATAAACAATATGATATCAAGAGTGTTATACTGTTCAACTTACTAATTTCAAACTTTATTCGAGTTGTTACATGATTTCAGTTTTATCACTCTGGTAGTTATAAATATTCCATATTTGAGTTAAAAGGATAGCATTGGTATTTGGTACGTGCCTTTCTATTTGGAAAAGAAGATGAGAAGAGGTATGGTGAATTATTACTTTATTTATTTGTCATCATAATATATTTAGATAAAACATTTTGAAATAAATTGTGGTAATATTCGTTAGAATCAAAAACACTTAAACTTCCTTGTGATAACAAATAAGAGTATCTTGACCTTTGAAGAGTACACAAAACTGTTATAATCATTCTTGTATAATAATTTGACTCCTTTCGAATATCAATTAGAAATTTTTAACTTCAGGTCAAAATGACAAGAACAAGAATCATTGTAAAATGAATATACTTGTTCATTTCTGCAATCGTAGTAAATTGTGTACCTTCCGATAAAACAAGTACACTCTAAAATAGTGGTTATGCATGTCTGGCACGACATTGTTATTGGAAAAATTACTCTGTTGAATTCAGTTTTCAATGAAATGGCCCAAAATCAATAATGAAACATTGTCAAATTCAAATTTAGTGATAACATCAGATCAATTAATTAGGAAATCATTATACATTATCTGATTTTAAAGTAACAACGTTAGAATTTTGAGGATATAGTTATTTCAAATTGGTTGCAGATTTACGAATATTTGATTTTTGTGGAAAATGGAAGGGATGGAAAATAATAACAATGAAAAAAAATGGAAGAAAATTTAGAAGAATGTAAGATTTTGAGGTCCTTTTTTATTGGCGATACTCAAAATTTTGGATCCACATTCTTTTGTTATAATATTTAGACTATCATTGGAACCAATTGACTCTTCATCTGCAAGGAAAAGGCAAATATACTCAGATTCTTTGAAAACTGGCAAATTCATGTATATTGCAGCGTTATCCTTTGTTACTTCCATTCTGTTATCAGTAGAGTTATTACAATATACCAATGGTGTTAATATCATTAAATTAAAGTGAGATGGCAATAAAGATTCCACCTCTTTAACAATTTTGTGTTGGTCAATATAAGCATGATCAGTGGTACTCAACAAAGATTCATTGATGGTAAATACTGTAGGACCTAAATGTAAATGACCACCTTGATGTACTAATGGATCCAAAATATGTTTTTTGAAATTACCATAATGACTCTTTTCAGAATCTAATGGAACTAAATTTTCATTGACAAAATAAATTTCCCAGTTTGCCCAATCAATCTGTTTACTTATTGCATCATCATAAATTAAACATTGTTCCAAGCTTTTGAGAAGAAAGCCTTTATCATCATTTCTCAAATCCAAAGCTATTTTAAATTCATTTTCTCTCTTTAATGTAGAATTTTGTTTGGTTAAAATTAACTCACCTAATGAGTGAGCCAAATCCTTTTGAGAAGATTCCATTACTGTTATAAAAGTTAGTGTTTGTCTTGGACAACAATATGTTTAGTAGTTTAAAAATAATCTAATCCCTTGTTCCTCTTCCCCCCCCCTCCCTCTCGGAAGGCCCTTAAAAATAAAGGCTTCCCAAGGTTTCTCTCTTCCAGTAGTAAACAATCCACAAAAGAAACGTCTAATCTTGTTAATAATCATCAATACGTAGGTTCCCTTTCAAATATCAGCAGATCCTAGGATTTCCCATTGTTCAATTGGACCTTCACATCTGACAATTTTAAAAGTCCCAGGGATATTCCAATTTAAATCAGGAACATGATCAAATTCCCAACTTGTTTGAACACCCTCTTTTAAATTTGTCGTCTCTAATAATCTTACATCTAAAGTGTCTTCTATTCTTTGTTGAATTGTTCTTAAATAAGCTTTACTAATTGGTTTGACATCTGAATATAATAATGATACATGTGGTTGGAAAGTTGTTATTGGTGCATTTTCATCGACGTACAATTCATTAATGATTTTTTGTATACTAATTAAGAACTTATTATTCTTACAATTCAAAGTAACTTTCTTAAAGAATGCCTTGCCTATACTACAATCTTCAAAGGATACCAAAGGTTGAGATTGTGCATTGTGAGTTACTAATTGTGATTTAATAGATTGTATAGCTGCCAGACATGAAGTCAATATCACGTTAACTTGTGCAATATCTTGGCAATTCAAATTAGTGTTCAAAGTAATGTGTGGTTCAAATAATGGGGAAGATGGGAATATAGTTCGTAAAGAACGAATCAATTGAGTCAACAATTCGTAAGCAATAGATCCCTTTGTGGGACAGTACCATAATGCAATTGTCATCTTATTTGTAATTGGATTATCTTTGTCAGTGGATTACTCCTTGTTCTTTTACTCATTGATTTAATTAATTAACCGTTATTTCAGATTTTTTTTGCTTTATTTTATATTACTCGGATATAAGAAATAAAATGTTAAATATGTGATATTCGAACACATGGAGTAGGTAAAGAGTAGTTTTAGATAGTTTAATACTTACGGAAGTAATTCCAATGTTCTTATATTGTTTTTAGTGATTATTAAAATGTTATCGAGAGTATATAAGTGACCATAAATTTATATAAAGAGAAAGATTGCTTGTGAAAATTATTCTTTTTAACTGATAAAATTGTCTATTAATATTTACATAACCATCCTTATACTATCAGTCCTTCAGTATTAACCATTTTTGTATAATTATCACTATTTATTTTTATAATTATTACTATTTATTCTTATAACATTCTCAATTGAGTTAAAATGAAACAAAACAAAATATTAAAAAAATATCTTTAAAACAAAACTAAACAAGTTTGTAAGTTTCGAAAGCTAAACAGTAAAATCATTAACCACCTCCCATTGTAAACAATATAACACTACTATACACACAGATTTACTACATAAACCCTTGTTCTTTTCCTACCACGTGACTTGCACGTGCACCTGATATCGAAAATTTTTGCTGAGAAAAAAAAACTGCAATAAAATTTTCCATCTCATCTCATCTCATCTCATTTAAAGTGAACCAAACAGCAAGAATCACAAACACAGACAGCCATGGTGAGAAAGGGAAGAGCTGCTATTTTACCCAACAATATTATCTTGCTACAGAACCTGGTCAAGAGAGATCCAGAGTCCTACCATGAAGAATTTTTGCAACAATACTCTCATTACGAATCGTTAAGAGACATTTTCATGTTAAATGCCGCTTCAGGTTCTGCTGGGTTAGATGGACAAGGTGATGCCAATGCAGGTGAAGATTTGAATGCTGGTGCATTTGCCGCATCTACATCTCATTTGATTGAATTGATCCAGTTTGTATCCCAAGTGTGTTATTGTTTCCCCAAAGAAACTGCCAATTTCACTAATGAATTGAAACAATTATTATTAGAACATCATAAATCATTACCTTTTGAATTGAAAGAAAAAATTGTTACCTCTTTGACTATGTTAAGAAACAAAAATGTTATCTCTGCTGAAGAATTGATTCAAACTTTATTCCCATTATTAATCGCTTACTCTTCTCAAGGTAATTCTCTTGGGTTAAACTCTCATGCTAAAGAATTAAGAAAATTGACTTACAACAATTTAGTTTCTTTATTGAAAAGTTGTAACACTGGTAGTAAAAATCAAAAATTAAACAAGAGTACACAAGCATTATGTTTCAATTTATTAGATCAACCTGATTCTCAAGGTATTTGGGCTGCCAAATTGACTAGAGAATTATGGAGACGTGGTATTTGGGATGACTCTAGAGCTGTGGAAATTATGACCCAAGCTGCATTGCATGATGATGTGAAGATTGCCATCTCTGGTGTTATGTTCTTCTTGGATGCTGATAGAGAACGTGAAGAAAATTTTGAAGAAAAGAGTGATGAAGAAGATGAAGTGGATTTAGCTAAATTAAGACATCAAATGAAAATTAATAAGAATTCCAGTAAGCGTGGTAAGAAATTAAACAATGCTTTGAAAGTGGTTAAGAAGAAAAACAAGAATGGTGGTAAAGAAAACAATCCAATGTTAAATTTCAGTGCTATCCATTTGTTAAGAGATCCACAAGGTTTTGCTGAAAAATTATTTAAAGAACATCTTTCTGGTAAGAAAAGTAATAAATTTAATTTGGAACAAAAAATTCATATCATGCAATTATTATCCAGATTAATTGGTACCCATAAATTGATTGTATTAGGGTTTTACACATTCTTCTTAAAATATTTAACACCAAAGCAAATTGATGTAACTAAGATTATGGCTGCTTCAGCTCAAGCTTGTCATGAAATGGTCCCACCTGAAGTGTTACAAGTGCTAGTACGTAAAATTGCCGATGAGTTCGTCTCCGAAGGTGTTTCCACTCAAGTGGCTGCCGCTGGGTTAAATACCATTAGAGAAATTTGTACTCGTGCACCATTAGCCATTGAAGAGACTTTATTACAAGATTTAACTGAATATAGAGGTTCTAAAGCTAAAGCTGTTAACATTGCTGCTAAGGGTTTAATTTCATTGTATAGAGAAGTGGCACCTGAAATGTTAAACAAGAAGGATCGTGGTAAGACTGCCTCCATGGAGATTCAAGAAGCTAAACGTAGTGGTCAAACAGGTAATAATAAAAAGATACAATTCGGTGTGGAAAATACTGTGCAAGGTATTGAAGGTATTGAACTTTTGGCCAAATGGAAACATGCTCATCCTAACGGTGAAGAAGGTGAAGGTCAAGATGAAGATGATGATGCCAATTGGGAAGTGGAGGAAAATGATGATGAAGATGATGTGGAAGGTGAATGGGTTAACATTGAAAGTGATAAAGAATACGATGTTGATATGAAGGACAGTGACGATGAACAAGATGATAAGAAGAAGGATAACGATTCTGATCTTGATTTGAGTGATGATGATGAAGAGGAGAAAGCTGAACCAGTTACCGCTGAAGCTGCATTCCAAGAATTGGCCACTACACGTATTTTAACTCCAGCTGATTTTGCTAAGATAGATCAATTACGTACTGAGGAAGGTGTTGCTAAATTGATGGGTATTAAGAGTACAGAAGACATTGTGGATGCTAGTACATTAACAGGTCCATCCAAATATAAACAAACTCGTGAAGAGAGAATTGCACATATTCAAGAAGGTCGTGAAGGTCGTGAAAAATTCGGTTCTAAACGTGGTAAATTGAGTAATGTTCATTCCACTACGAATAGAGAGAAACAAAGAAAGAAGAATTTTGTCATGATGATTCACAAGAGATCTGTCAAGGGTAAACAAAAGATGTCTTTGAGAGATAAACAAAAAGTGTTAAAGGCACACATCACCAAGCAAAAGAAGAAGGGGTTTTAATAAATTTTATTTTCTTTGTATCTTTATATATTTCTGTATATTATTATAATTCGTTAATTCGTCATTTCCAATAATTTTAATTGGTTTATAAAAACTCCAATTCGTTTATGTTTTTATCTCCAACATTGAATCTTTTTTATCTCCAATATTGTTTTTTGTCCGAGCTTTTTCGTAGTATAAAAATAAGATCTTTTTTTAAGGCAGAGGAATCTGTGTACAAAAGGGGGATAAGAAAAGATCAAGAAGAAATGATGATTAGGAATTTAACTAGAAGTAGTGTTAAGCAATTGATCACTAGGAGACATTTGTCTATACATGAATATCGTTCCGCTCAATTGTTGAACAAGTATGGTGTGGGGACCCCTCGAGGTCAAGTGGCATTTTCACCAGAGGAGGCCAAAGAAATTGCATTGAGTATCCCAAGTCGTGAGATTGTGTTGAAAGCACAGGCATTGACTGGTGGTCGTGGTAAGGGTCATTTTGATAATGGTTTCCAAGGTGGTGTGAAAATTATTAATAATGATGCTGGTACAGTGGAAGAGATGTGTCAAAATATGTTGGGACATAAATTAATCACAAAGCAAAGTGGGCCCAAGGGTAAATTTGTCTCTGGTGTCTATGTGGTGGAGAAGATGGATTCTGTAAAGGAAGCTTATTTGTCAATATTAATGGATAGAAGTAAACAATGTCCATTAATTATTGCCTCCCGTGATGGTGGTGTCAATATTGAAGAGATCGCAGAGACTAATCCAGATTCCATTAAGAAATTTTGGGTAGATCAATCTGCTGGGTTAGACTCTGCTACTGCATTACAAGTGGCCAAGAGTCTTGGATTCAGTGATAATGTTGTGGATGAAGCTGCTGATACGGTTTTAAAATTGTATAAGATCTTTAGTGAACGTGATGCTACACAAGTGGAAATTAACCCCTTAAGTGAAGTGGTGAAAGATGACACGAAACATGGTGTAATGTGTATGGATGCCAAATTTGGATTTGATGATAATGCTGAATTTCGTCAAGATGAAATTTTCTCTTGGAGAGATTTAACTCAAGAGGATCCACATGAAGTGGAGGCTAAGAAATATGAATTAAATTTTGTTAAATTACAAGGTAATATTGGTTGCCTGGTTAATGGTGCTGGGTTAGCTATGGCTACAATGGATGTTATTAAATTAAATGGTGGTGACCCAGCCAATTTCTTAGATTGTGGTGGTGGTGCTACACCTGCTACTATTAAGAAGGGATTTGAATTAATCTTGTCTAATGATAACGTTCGTGCCATTTTTGTTAATATCTTTGGTGGTATTGTTCGTTGTGATCATGTAGCTATGGGTCTTGTGCAAGCCGCCAAAGAATTAAACATTCAAGTACCCATTGTAGCCAGATTACAAGGTACTAATTTAGATGAAGGTCGTTCCATTATTGAACAAAGTGGTGTGAAAATTTATTCATTTGATGAATTAGATCCAGCGGCACAACGTGCAGTGGAATTAGCCCAATAGAAAATAGTAGTATATGTTTTTTCATTATATATACATATATATTCTTATAACAATATAGCAAAATTAATGCGCTAACGGTTCTAATGCGGATGCTTCAGCGGGGGCTGTTATCTTGGAATGTATTTGTTTCCCACCTTCTGGATCAAACAAGTATTTCACAGCTTGTTTCCAATCATCCCCCATTCCCAACCTATATTTCATTATTCTTGTAATTTGTGTGGATGCAGTCAACGCAAGGAAGAAATTCACTGACGCGAGCAGGTAGTTTTTAGGTTTAATGACAAATGACCAACGAGTCCATACGGTCCCCGTGGCTAATAATGATAGTGATTGTGTACCAGATAATTTTTCCACTGGTCTCGTTAAATCCGATATCCCAGCTATGACTAACCCCCATTTCAAAGTGGGGGCCCAAAAATGTACAGTTTGTGGACCAGTGGGGCTTGTCCAGAATCTTTTCATGGCAAATGTAAATGCAGACATGGTTGTGTTGTGTTGGTGAGTTGTGGAGAAGAGAGAAACACGAATACACTGGTCCAATAACACCTGTCTATATATACAGTTTGACCCCGCATTTTATGCAATTAGAAATCGGGTCATGACGTTTTTCGAGGCGTAGCAGCCGTGCCCGTGGAGAGTGATATCGGGGATAAAGCGTGGGTAAGTGTGGGGGAGTCAACGCATACTGGGGCCGTGGCCATGGGGTGTATGGTGCTGAGTACTGTTAACTATGAGTAGATGGGTGTATTTGTCTCTGTTTACTTCTCGGTCACGTGACGCGTTGTACCGAGATTTGAAAATTTCCATTTTACATAATTAATATTTTCACCCTATTAAGATATCGAAGCAGCCAAGAGCAAAAAGAATAAACTCGCCATGTCCTACTCTAAATTAGTGAAAGGTGCCACTAAGATCAAGATGGCTCCACCGAAGGCCAAATACGTGGACCCCATCTTGCAAGAATGTCGTTCACAACGTGGGTTACAAGAAATTGTTGCCTTGTTGCAGACAAGGTTATCTATGAATCAATGGTCTATTGTGTACAAATCATTAGTGGTGATCCATTTAATGATTGTTTCTGATATGGGTGCCTGGGATTGGTTCTCAGATAATGTTTCTGTGTTAAATTTGAATAATATTTTACATTCAAATAAATGGTCTAGTAATGACCGACAAGCATTGCAAAAGTATTGTGATTATTTACGTTGCAAGTGTATTGAACATGGAGAGTTGAGGAATTTCCGTTCCAGTGACCCTGTGGACAAGCAGTTCTTCGCAGTGGAATCCTTGACCAGGCAAGTGAAGTTGTTGATTAAGAATCGTTATTCGACGAGTGACTTGGAAAACCCACTGTTGTTTTACGGTTTCAAATTGTTAATCCAAGATTTGTTACAATTGTACAATTCCTTGAATCAAGGAGTGATTACACTGCTGGAGACGTTTTTTGAGTTGCCCCTGCGTGACGCAGAGGAGACACTGGCCCTTTACAAAGAGTTCACGCACTTGACCGACTACGTGGTCAAGTATTTGAAAGTGGGGAAAGCCATGGGGCTGGAGATCCCCGTGATCAAACACATCACTACCAAGCTGGTGCGGTCCCTAGAGGAGCACTTGCAGGGCAACCACACACGCCCTGCGCTAGACGAGACCACGGTGGCCATCACCCCGACTATCAACTCGAACAACCCGTTTGCCTCGCCCGCGGACGACACTTTCAGTTTCGAGCAGACCCGGTCGCCAATGCAAGGGGGAACACAACAGTACACGGGCATGTCCAGCATACAGGAGCAGACACAGTACAACAACCGCCACACGCTGCAGTCGAATCCGTTCCACAGTTCGAACCCGTTCGCGCGCGACTTGCTGGATATCTAGTTGCATTGAAATCCGGTTATTCTGTTGCGATTCTCTGTGGAAACACACTGCAATAACACTGCACTGTTCTCTCTGCAATAATACTGTACAACACTGCAATAACACAACCCGGCTTCCGCACCCAGGCACCGGGCAGCGTCTGCCGTGACATTTCACCGTGTTTTCCACCGTGTTTCTCCACTGTGCAATTCGCACTGTGAAACTCCCACTGTGGAAACACAATCCCGTATCAGCCGGCGCGGTTACCCGTTTAATCCCGCGTCTCAATAAAATTTTTCCGTGGGATTCGACCTGACCCATGTCAAATTTTTCAATAACACCTCAATCCGCTGTCTCATCTTATTTATATTATTGTATATTCAATTCGTACTCGTAATCACTTCCCACAACACACCAACAACAATCAAACAAATGTCCGTCACTGAACCTTGCTTCGGTGTAGCTTTCAGATCAGTGGTCACCACTGATGATAAATTGTTTAACTTAACTGTCAAGTTTTACCACTCACTGGGGTTCTCCACCATTAAGGATTACAACAAGTTCAAACACGGTGAAAATGCCTTACTGGCCTCTGGTACCTCCGCTGACTCCATGAGAGAAGTCTGGTTGGAAGCATTCAAATTAAGTGAAATTGACACCCTGGGCTTCCGTGTCCCACAACAAGAAGCCTCTAACAAAGAACAATCTCAAGGTGCTTTGTTAAAGATTCGTTTGTCCATGGACAAGGAAACCGTGCAATCTGATAACTCCATCGTAATGACTTATTTCTCCACTGAATTGGATCAATTGGTGAAACAATTCCAACCAGTGCAAATTAATGCAAACGTGTACGCTTTGCAAGATCCATTGGGTAACACTATTCAATTCACCAACTACGTCTCTCCCTTGGATGCAGCACCCACTGGTAAAGATTTCTTCTTGAACGCTAATGAAACTTCTAACAAAACCAACTCTGCTGGGTCCAACGATGATGCATTGGCTAAATTGAAATTCTCCTTGGGGACCGCTCAACCAAAGAAGAAAATCGCAGTGATGACCTCCGGTGGTGATTCTCCAGGTATGAATGCCGCTGTGAGAGCAGTCGTGAGAACTGGTATCCACTACGGTTGTGATATGTTCGCCGTTTACGAAGGTTACGAAGGTTTATTACAAGGTGGTGACTTATTGAAGAAGATGGAATGGGAAGACGTTAGAGGTTGGTTAAGTGAAGGTGGTACTTTAATTGGTACTGCTCGTTGTATGGGGTTCAGAGAACGTAAAGGTCGTAAAACTGCTGCTGGTAACTTGATCAAAGAAGGTATTGACGCCTTGGTCGTTTGTGGTGGTGATGGGTCCTTGACTGGTGCTGATTTGTTCAGATCTGAATGGCCTTCTTTAGTCGAAGAATTAGTCACTGATGGAACTTTCACCAAGGAACAAGTGGCTCCTTACAGAAATTTGACCATTGTCGGTTTAGTCGGGTCCATTGATAATGATATGTCTGGTACTGATTCTACCATTGGTGCTTACTCCGCCTTGGAAAGAATTTGTGAAATGGTTGACTACATTGACGCTACCGCTAAGTCTCACTCTAGAGCTTTCGTCGTCGAAGTCATGGGTAGACATTGTGGTTGGTTAGCTCTTATGGCTGGTATTGCCACTGGTGCTGATTACATTTTCATCCCAGAAAGAGCCGTCCCACACGGTAAATGGCAAAAGGAATTACAAGAAGTTTGTCAAAGACATAGAGAAAAGGGAAGAAGAAACAATACAGTTATTGTCGCTGAAGGTGCCTTGGATGATCAATTGAATCCAGTGACCGCTAATGACGTGAAAGACGCTTTAATCGACTTGGGTTTGGACACTAAGGTCACTATCCTAGGTCACGTGCAAAGAGGTGGTACCGCTGTCGCTCATGACAGATGGTTAGCCACTTTACAAGGTGTGGATGCCGTCAAAGCCGTGTTGGAAAACACTCCAGAGACTCCATCTCCATTGATCGGTATCTTGGAAAACAAAATTATTAGAATGCCATTAGTGGAATCCGTCGCTTTAACCAAGGAAGTCGCTGATGCCATTGAAAGTAAAAATTTCGACAAGGCCATTTCTTTAAGAGACACTGAATTCATTGAATTATACGAAAATTTCTTATCCACCACTGTCAAAGATGACGGTTCCGAATTATTACCTGAAGGTGAAAGATTAAACATCGGTATTGTTCACGTCGGTGCTCCATCTGCCGCTTTAAACGCCGCCACTCGTGCTGCTACTCTATACTGTTTGTCTCATGGTCACAAACCATACGCTATCATGAATGGGTTCAGTGGGTTGATTCAAACTGGTCAAGTGAAAGAATTATCTTGGATTGATGTCGAAAACTGGCACAATATGGGTGGGTCCGAAATTGGTACTAACAGATCTGTTGCAGCTGAAGATATGGGTACTATCGCTTACTATTTCCAAAAATTCAAATTCGATGGGTTAATTATCCTTGGTGGGTTTGAAGGTTTCAAATCTTTGAAACAATTACGTGATGGTAGAGAAGCTCATCCAATTTTCAACATCCCAATGGCTTTAGTGCCAGCTACCATTTCTAACAATGTCCCAGGTACTGAATACTCCTTAGGTGTGGATACTTGTTTGAACTCTTTGGTCAATTACACTGATGACATTAAGCAAAGTGCCTCAGCTTCCAGAAAGAGAGTCTTCGTTGTCGAAGTACAAGGTGGTCACTCAGGTTACATTGCCTCTTTCACTGGGTTGGTCACTGGTGCTGTCTCAGTGTACACTCCAGAAGATAAGATCGATTTAGCCTCCATTCAAGAAGATTTAACTTTATTAAAGGAAAATTTCCGTCACGATAAAGGTGAAAACAGAAACGGTAAGATCTTAATCAGAAACGAAGAAGCTTCTTCCGTGTACAGTACTGAATTAATCGCTGATATCATCTCTGAACAAAGTAAGGGTAGATTCGGTGTCAGAACCGCTATCCCAGGTCACGCTCAACAAGGTGGTGTTCCATCCTCCAAGGATCGTGTGACAGCTTCTAGATTCGCTGTTAAATGTTGTAAATTCATTGAACAATGGAACAAGAAGAACCAAGCTTCTGATGACGATTCTCACGTGTTGAGATTCAAATTCAACGCTCAAGGTGAAAAAGTACCAACTGTGGAACACGAAGACGAATCTTCTGCTGTCATTTGTGTTAACGGGTCCAACGTTTGTTTCAAACCAATTGCTGACCTATGGGAAAATGAAACTGACATTGAATTAAGAAAGGGTCAAGAAGTCCACTGGAGAGAATTCGACATGATCAGTGACATTCTATCCGGTAGATTGAAACTAAGAGCTGAAGTCGCCGCTTCTGAAGGCTTCTAAAATTAATGATAAAACAATAGAGAAATAACGAAAATATTTATAAAATTTATTACATGGTTCACATTTTTGTCTTTTTCCAAAGGAGGATATTATTTTAACCATTTGTTTGAAAAACCTTCTTTTATCTTTACGTTTAATATATATATATAAAGAGTTGTATATAAACAATAACATGAACAACATTATAAACTTATTTAAGACCGAAAAAAGAAATTAATTATAATCCCGAGGTAAAAATTTTCCGCTCGAAAAGACACATTTTTGGATATTGATATATATAGACATTTTGACAGATTTCATCAATCAAGTTTTGGGCAAAGGAGTAATATATAGACAATGTCCAACTCGTGTCAAGTTAACCCTTTACAACAATTTGCCTCGCAAAAGGGCGTAGCGCAATCCAATGTCTTTGGCCGCTCTCAATTACAATCACAATATGATAACAGATCAGCTCATCAACAGGAACAAAGGTTTTTACAAGGTGGTTCAAGTTCCCTCGGGCATTCTATGCCACAACAAATACATCCACAACAGATACATCCACAACACACCACTGAAAGTTCAGATTCATCATGGCTTTCACAATTCTCATCGATGAAAGTACATGATCCCCTAGAGTTCAGTCAGGATTATAAGAATCTGTACAGTAATTACGAGAAACGTATGCAACAGCCACCACAACATTTCCCAATGGTACAACCTAATGCTCAAAGAATGCAAAGACCTCCACTTTTGAAGAGTGAACACTCAAGTATGATGAGACCACAAATGTATTCCAATGGTGGCATGTCTACTGCTCCGGCACAAATGAATGATACACATGTGGATTCATATTTTGATATTGAATTTGCCTCAGTGGAAAGAGAATTACAACAATCTGAGTCAACTTCATCGCCCGCATGGTTAAGTCAAGATCAATTGGAATTTCAAAAACATGCATTAAATATAGTGGAATCATGTACACCTTCCACACCGGGCACACCTGTAACACCAATTCAAACTAAATTAGCATCATCCAAATTCATAGGTTTAATGAAAAGAGTCAGTGATGGTGTGGTAACCATTAAGACTAAAGAAAACCAATTGTACACTCCTGAAACGGGGGAAGTGGTGGGCAACGAATATTTCCCAGTGCTCGATGAACAACATGGCTTGTAATACAAGGTTTCATATTTATCATATACAGTAACTTTCATATTTATATATTCTTTAATCATTCAATCTATAATTCCAATAAACATTCTGAACCAACACCATAGGGAGTAACAGTTTAAACAACCAATTATTCAATATACTAGTGCTATTACTGGATAACACTGTATATTGTTAACTTCTTTATTCAATATTGAACACTACTGTCACTAACAACGTCGCCTGCTTAATTCGTCATTTTCTAAATGTAAACGAAATCTGGGCCAAGAATTTAATTGAATAAATATAAAACAACCAACTGAACTTGTCATTGTAAGCCCATTAATTTCACAAGGGCCAACGGTAGATTAATACTGATATACCAGAATTACATTATAACAATTACAAAATGGCAGGATTCAATCTTAAAAAATTAACTAAGGATATAGGTAAATCATCCAAGAACAATGGTAATTCTACTCCCCCAAAGGAACGTACAAGTCCTAACCCTTCCAAGTTTATGCATTTCAATCAACATCATGGTGAAGATTTTAATGCGGCTCCCATGCCAAGCCAATTTCCACCACCAATGCCTCCTCATCCACAACCACCACAGCAACAATTGAACCAACAATATCAAGCAACTCCAATACAACATGAAGGTGAAACGTATCAAAATCAATCCCGAATTTATCCAACTCCAGCTCCATATGATCAAAGGAATGTGTCTGGTGCCACTCAATTAATGCAATATCAAAATCAACAACAGCAACAGCAACACCACCAGAATGAATCTCATATTCAGTCAATCAATGTGGATAAAAATATTTCAAAAGAACCTGTAGTATGGAACCGTATCAAGTTGAATGAATCACCATTCCCTCGTTATAGACATGTAGCATCTTCTTATGCCACTGATGATGATAGAGTATTCATTATTGGTGGGCTACATGATCAATCTGTTTATGGTGATGTATGGATTATCAAATCATTGAATAATGCCACTAGATTCACATCTACCACTATAGACATTTCTGAAAACACTCCACCTCCTCGTGTGGGGCATGCTGCTACATTATGTGGGAATGCATTTGTAATATTTGGTGGTGACACACATAAAGTTAATAAAGATGGTTTAATGGATGACGATTTATACTTGTTTAATATCAACTCATACAAATGGACCATCCCTAACCCAGTGGGGCCTCGTCCTTTAGGTAGATATGGTCATAAGATTTGTATTATTGCAGAGACTCCAATGAAGACAAAATTATATCTTTTTGGTGGTCAATTTGATGAAACTTATTTCAATAACTTGGCTGTATTTGATTTATCATCATTCAGGAAACCTAATTCTCAATGGGAATTTTTGAAACCAAAGACTTTTGTCCCACCACCATTAACTAACCATACTATGGTTTCATATGATAATAAATTATGGGTCTTCGGTGGTGACACATTACAAGGATTGATTAACAAAGTGTTTATGTATGATCCAGATGTCAATGATTGGTCTATTGTAGATACTTTTGCTGCCAATAATAACTTAGAGAATGTCCCACCACCAATGCAAGAACATACTGCTGTGATGTACGGCGATTTGATGTGTATCATGGGTGGGAAGGACGAACAAGATAATTATTTGAATGACGTTTATTTCTTGAATATGCATAATTTCAAATGGTTTAAATTACCTTTATTAACCGTTGGTATCCCACAGGGACGTTCTGGTCATTCTTTAACTCTTTTGAGCAACAATAAATTGTTAATCATGGGGGGTGACAAATTTGATTTTGCAAGACCAGACCCACAAGATATGCATACTTCTGAAGTTGATACAGGTAATGGTACTATTCTTTACACTTTAGATTTAACAACACTTTCTGATCTATGCCCGGGGATTTATGACAAGAGCACTTATCCACAAGCTGAGAGAAATGACTCATTCAAAGTTACTACACCAACTACACCCACCACCAATAGATTTGAAAATGAAAACAAAAATAAAGGTATGGGCCAATCTCCATCTTCTGTAGGAACAAATGGGTCTTTTAAAAAGGATTTCAATAATTTACCAGAAATTGCTGCTCAAAATATATTGACCCCTGCACCTCCTCCAGAATACCAAAGAACTCCTAAACCAACAGCTACTGAATCGTTCCCTCAAAATGGTGTTCCCACCGGCAATATGCAATCTCCTATTGAAGAAAAGATTGAAACAAGCGATATTGCAAACACTACTCGTAACGAAGAAATAATTCACGAAGAAGTCGTACCAAAGGCACCAGAAGTTGAGGTAGAACCCGTATCAAAGGAATTGGATATTAATCCAGAAGTGGAAACATCTGTAAAGGAGGAGAAACCAATTGATACAGTTTCTAAGGCTAGACTTTCATTTTCAAATGGATCGATACATTCACAGAATGATGATGAAGAAGAAGAAACTACAAATGTTTCTAACACTGAAACCATTCAAATTCCAACTGATATTGAAAAGGAAGACGTTAAGGAAACCCCTGAAAACCTAACGAAGGAGATCAACATAGATCAGATAAGCGTGGATAAGAAAATATTCCAAGAATTACGTGATGAATTAAGTGCCTTGAAAAAGATGACTACTGAAAAGGCTTTTGAAGCAAGTGAACACATTAAATCATTAGAAGCAGAGAATAGTAAATTGAATGAAACTATTCGCAATAAGTCCAATGCATTGGAAACGTCAAGGTTACAAACTGAACAAGAACATTTACATTCTGAAAATACACGTTTGAAAGAAAAAGTCAAAAAATTGGAGTCTTTGTTACAGGAGAAATTCTTGGATCTTGGTACTTTAAATTCAATCATTAAGCAACAAAATAATACTATCGACAAGATGATGTCTGATGAAGATTATAAAGAAAAATACGTGGATCTAGAAAGAAAATGTCAAGTGTTGACAGAAGAAAACGAAAGTTTGAAAACAAAATTGAAAGATCATGACAATGAATTTAATAGTAACATTAGAAATTATTCTACACAAATCGAGAACCTACTTACCAAATGGAACCACAAGGGAACATTGAGTAATGATTTATCTGATGATGACCATTCTGTAGAACGTAGTCCACGTTCCCCTCGTCATAAAAATGTGGTAACTAAATTATCCAAACAATTGGATGACTTATTAGAGAAGAGTGATGATTTGAGTCATTCTAGAGATAAGTTAGATGCTCAATACCATCAATTAGAATTGAAACACAGATCTTTGAGTCAAGATTTATTATCTAAACCAGAAAGTTCAGACGACCCAGCTATTAAAGATTCTGTGATGGACACTTCAAAAAGATTAGAATTAGCACAAACAGAGTTGGAAGAATATAATAAGAAAAATGCAGAGTTGCGAGAAGAGATTAAAAAATTGAAATCAGAAAACTATGAGAATACTCTTGTTGATTCTAACCCAACCGTTGAAGCAGAAAGAGAAACTGCCAATTTGAGAAAGGATTGATATTCTCATCGCATGAAATCCACGAACACTACTTAAAAGTAAATAAAATGTATGATTAATCTATTTGAGTTATTTATTTATGAATATATATATTGATGCAGAAGTTGTCGAAGGAACAGCTTCTATATTAATCGTCCTATGAAAATCATTTACGACTCTTGTATGTTGTAAAACCAACAATAACAGTTCAGAAAGGAATTATTAAGGATTTGGTGACTCTGGTTTCAATTCCCATATTAGTTCATCAGGTATATGCAATTCATTATCTTTACCAGCGTCTTTGTATTTTCCTTGTAATTCAGATCGTAGTCTTGCATTTTTCTCATACAACCATTTCAAATAATTAATTGTCTTCAAATAAATAATCAATTCAGATCTATTCTCGGAGACTTCCAAATCTGGAACTAATTCTACTAATTCGTCATAAATCTGTCTAATTATTTCTCTTCTTCTCTTTTCAGATGAGACATGATTTATTCTCACTTGATTTTCACTCAATTTATTAATTTTCTTGGTACGAGGTTTTCTAACTTTCTTCTCATTTTTATCTGGAATGAAATTTGTATTATTTATTGGTAGCAATGCAATGGAAGGTATGGCAATGTTCTGATGATTTAATTCTTCCCCACTGATATTATTATTTACTGGGAACATCTCTTGAGGGATCAATAGTGCGTTCTATCAAATGACAAATTAAAAAAAAAAAATACTAGAGTAGTGAACTGTATAATTGACTGTACCCTCTAATTTATTGATCAGTTAACGGTTATATTGAACAATGGGAAGGACTGATTTCCACTACTTATAAGTTTGATCCAATTATTCAACAAATTTGCCATGTGAAGATGAATTTTTCAAATTCCTGTTTATGAAATAATTTATTTTCATTGTACATTTAAAAACATATACATGACAGAACTGAACGTTAAAAGATACCACAATGCACTGAAGTGATAACGGAGTATCGTGTAGTAGTTAAATATGATTGAAAATAACTTTCAAATTTGGCAATCCCAATCCTGTATCGTCAATATTGTCACTTGTTTTCCCTCCCAGATTAACAAAACTCTTTCAACTGAAAATCAATGAATCAAACCATCCATTGCAATACCAAATCGACCGTTATACAATCTCATCCAATATTATACTCGAGTATATTGTTAGATAGTTAATTGTTAGCAGTCCGTACCAAGTGACCTCACATATGTAATAGCAATTTCTTGAATTTAAACGTTAAATAGTCAAATCATCTTAAAGCAACAGTTTCTAACGTCAAATAACACTACACCAACTCTTTCCAACAATGCATTACTCCTCGCGATTTGTTGATATCAACATACCTGACACAGTTCTCGATATCCGTCGAATTCCAGATGCTACGAAATATATTACCATTGCTTACGTGTGTCTCTCCCTGGCATTGTTCTTCTCTAGAAGAGCGATGTTCTACAATGCTGTGACCACTGAACCAAATGTAGACTTTAAGAGTATGGTGAACCCAATAGTACAAATGGTCCCAGCTAAATTATTACGTTATCCATACTCTATTGTTCTTTCCAATTTAATAGATACAGAATGGATCAAAATTATTTTCAATTTGATCAATCTTTTAATTGGTGGTTCATTTATAGAAAACAATTGGAACAGTTCCAGAGAGATGGTAATTTTTATCTTGGTGATTGGATCTATCAATAATTTATGTACAGTGGTGATTACCAATTTAATCGCATTCTTTTTCCCTACATGGATCAAATTAGATGTACCCATTGATGGGAACTATTCTGTGATTATTGGGTTTACCATTATTTACAAGCAATTATTACCAGAGACTACCATAATTAATTTCAAACAACCATTGAAGAAAAATTTCAGATTTAAATTGTTACCCATCTTTGTCATGTGTGTAATGACATTGGTACAGTTGATTTGGTTCCACCATTTGGCTCAATTGTTATCCATTTGGATCACTTTCATAACGAGTTGGATCTATTTAAGATTCTACCAAATGTTACCCACACAAGACCTTGAATCTCAGGGATACATTAAAGGTGACGCGTCTGACACGTTCCAATTGATTTATTTCTTCCCTGACGTGTTGAAACCTGTGTTGAAACCTGTGTTCCACTTCATTTACGAATTGGTTTGTGTTCGTTTAAGATTGATTAAACCTTTCCAAATAGAAGATATCGATAAAGGTAATGACATTGCCTTCCAAAGAGGTGCTAAGAAATTGGCCCCTTCAGTGGAGGACAGACGCAGACAACTAGCCCTGCAAGTGCTGCAGGAGAGAATGTCGTAGGACACCCACCCCACCTAAATACACATATATCATCATATAATAATAATACAATAGAGAACTTTCAACACGGCAGAAGCGCGATGGCCCAAAGGGGAAACCGCGAGCTCAACAAAAAGCAACGCCAGAGTTTTCTCGAAGGGGCAACTTCCGCTTCTGGAAATTCAACGTTTTCCAAACAAAGCAACATGGACTCGTATACGTCTGTTGGGGGATTCTCCAAATGATTGACAGTATTTAAACCAGATATATAAGTGTTTATTTGGCGTTCGTACTTGCTACCTTTTTTGAGAACAGTACAATAAACAAGAACAACAATAATGGTTCAATTGCAAGATGTGGTGATGTCCACTTATTTATTAGCAGTGCTATCAACCACTGCAACTGCTTGGTCTCCAACCGACAGTTATGCCCCTGGTAACGTTTCATGCCCAAGTGAAGGTAAACTTTTGAGAGAAGCCAATGGACTATCCACTGAGGAAGTCAACTGGTTGAAGAAAAGAGATCCTATTACCAAGGATGCTCTAAAGGATTTCTTGACTAGAGCCACTGCCAACTTCTCTGATACTTCATTTTTAGATAAATTGTTTGAAGGTGATGACTCTACAAACGTTCCCAGAGTTGGGATTGCTGCCTCTGGTGGTGGGTACCGTGCCATGTTGGTCAGTGCTGGTATGTTAGCAGCTATGGATAACCGTACTGTTGGTGCTAATGAAAATGGTCTTGGTGGTCTATTACAAGGTGCTACCTATTTATCTGGGTTATCAGGTGGTAACTGGATGACCACCACTTTAGCATGGAACAATTGGACATCCGTGCAAGATATCTTGGATCACATGAGTGCTACCAATACTTCATCTATTTGGAACATTGAAAACAGTGTCTTGTCCCCCGGTGGGAATAACGGTAACTTAACTAATGAAATTTTTGATGCCATCACTGAACAAGTTAATGCTAAGATGGATGCCGGTTTTAATGCAACTTTAGTGGATGTTTGGGGCCGTGCCTTGTCTAATTACATGTTCCCAGGTTATTCTAACTCTGGTGATGCCTTAACTTGGTCTACATTGAGAGACGCTGACGTGTTTAAGAATGGTGAAATGCCATTCCCAATCACCGTGGCTGACGGTAAATATCCAGGTACCACTGTGGTCAATTTGAACGCTACCGTGTTTGAAGTGAACCCATTCGAATTAGGTTCTTGGGATCCATCTTTAAATGCCTTCACTGATGTCAAATATCTAGGTACCAATGTGTCTAACGGTGTTCCTGTCAACGAAGATCAATGTATCGCTGGGTTTGACAACACTGGGTTCATTATGGGTACCTCCGCTGATATATTTAACTTGGTGGCAAGTTCTCCAGCTGGTGCTGCCTTCACTGGTATTATTGATAATTTTACCAAGAGATTTTTACCAAATGCCACTGGTAATGCTACAGACATTGGTATTTATGCTCCAAATCCTTTCAAAAATTCAGAGACTGTGGATAAAGATTACACTTCTGCCATTGCTGATGCTGATACTTTATATCTTGTGGACGGTGGTGAAGATGGTCAAGGTATTCCATTTGCTCCATTGATTGAAAAAGATCGTAACGTCGATGTTGTCTTTGCCTTGGATATCTCTGATAACACAGACCAAAATTGGCCAGATGGTTCCGGTATGGTCTTAACTTACGAACGTCAATTTGTTAAGCAAGGTGCCAATATGGCTTTCCCATACGTCCCAGATAAGGAAACATTTATTAAGGAAGGTTTAAATGTTAGACCAACATTCTTTGGTTGTGATGCTCAAAATTTAACTGATTTGGCATACACTCCACCTTTAGTTGTTTACGTTCCTAACACTGAATATTCATTTGCATCAAATACAAGTACTTTCACTTTAAGTTATAAATTAGAAGATCGTTTGAGCATGATTCAAAATGGTTACGAAGCCATGACTATGGGTAACTTCACCAAGGATCCAGAATTTTTGGGTTGTATCTCATGTGCTATTATGAGACGTAAACAAGAAAGTTTACAAATTCCATTACCTGAAGAATGTGAAAAATGTTTCTCCACATACTGTTGGAATGATGGTGTTAAATCTACTAACATTTCCAATGCAGGTATTTACAAAAATTCCACTACAACATTAAGTAATAACTCCACAACTTCTGTGGATGACACTTCTGTCATGACTACCGCTAAAGCTAACTCCGTTTCCACTTCTGAAAGCTCTACTTCCACATCTTCCAGTAGTAAATCTGCCGGTGGTGCAAATGGATTAAGCGTTCAAAACGGTATGGGTGCTTTGGTTGTGCTAAATGCCATTATCAATTTGTTATAATGAACATTAAATTTTATTAAAATATTTTTATATTCATTGTTATGAAACGGAAGGTAGATTACCCATATATGTTTTTTTAAATAATTAATACCCATTTAAAAAATTGATATCCAACTTTTTAATACTATCAAATACTATATGTATTTAACAAAAATAAATTATTACATAAAGACCAATATCATATGCATTTAGATTTTTATATTTTATATATTAATTAGTTTAGGAAAACAATAAATCAATATCTATTAATTTCAGATTAATGACTAACAACAACAAATGTTAAATTAAGAACTCCGATATTCAACACTATCATTAATTATCTCTAAACGGTTGCGAATTCACTACAATCTAAATAAACAAAAATATACAATTAATTCTTCATCATCTGTTTGAAAATTATCGAAGTTCCAACAAAATAAAATAGGTTACAATAATGTAATAATCTGGCATACGGTCCTTAATAATCTTGGATTTCATATTAAATCATGGATAGCGCTTATATACTCTATAAAAAAACATAAGCTAAATGAACAACAAGTAAGACACCAACTATATTAAGATCTGAAGTCCCAAACCCCACGTTAAACATAGCATACTCTGGATAATATGTACGGAGCATAAATGTTATTCCAGCGCTCATAGAAAACCAGCGATATAATGACCGTAGTAGTAAGTCCCAATGATGCGAGTAGAATCTCTTAATCTAACACATTAAATAAGTAGGATATTGTAGTGTATTTCCCTATTGACACCCAAGGTCAATATGATTTTTCTCTTGTATAGAAATTGGATCACTTTCGACTTGTTGTTGGATATAAACACCAACATTGAAACCGGTCACTTATCTCAAATCAGAGACTAACAACTCAATAATCTCACCAACTGCCGTGTCAAGACAAAGGATTGGGTCAAAAAAAGTTCTCTTCACATCATTTAAAAGACAAGAATCTGTATTTGACACTTGAAAAAAGTCTTTGAGTTTGCCCATTACAGTAATGACATTTTCTGAACACATTTTCTGATCTGTAAAATTGCAAAAGTCTCCAAGCTGAAAACTGTATTATTTCTACAATCCTGAATTCCACCCACAATTTTCTTATTAATTGTAACAGAAAAGACGGAATCATTAATATTTGTATTCGAAAGAATAAATTTTATCTTGTTAAAATTTGTAGAATGGAAGATCAAACATCTGGATGTATCATTTCCAACAATTGGGGTTAATGTTTAGTCTTTTCTCTCAAATATGGCTGCAGTATTTGGTTCATAAACAGATTCTTTAGCCGCTGAATCAAAATACATAAATCTATAATTCTCAGAACTCATTCTTTGAGTATGACAAGAATTGTGATGGGGTGGGTTGATAGATTTGGAAGTATACAGTTAAATTGGCAAAGTCATTTGTATACTTTTATCCTGATTGTGTCAACTTTACCTCCATAAATGTGTACTTCTGTTGTTAATTGATGGCAGCAACAATTTCCTCAATTTTTCCCCGCGGTAAACGCAAACTATCAAAAACAGCAACTGTCTTTACACATTCTGGATAATCTGAAAGATGTGGGGATCTTTACTTCAGTCCACCTCAATTTACTTGTTGATATTCGTGGCCGATTTTCCTTTGCAATTCACTATATGGTGTATTTAGAGACATGAAATATCGGACAGTTTAAGCTCGTGACCGTTTCTTATCCTTTGTACCCTTCATGTTTCTCCCTAAATATATTTGTTCCCTTTTTAAAAGTGAAAACCTTCCATGAGAAGTAGTATTTTATTATTAATAATCACTGCATTTTATGTACAAATAGGATTAAACAGCAGTCACTTCTAGGTTTTACAAAACGAATCAGCAGAAATGTCTGATGAAAATAATCTAACCTCAATAAGGGAAGATAGCAACGGACACAAGACAAATAACTTTCCAAAACGGAATGGTAGAAATCCATTACTTGATATATATTATCGGTTGAACCCTTTTGAAACTAATTTTGAAAGGATGTGTGAAAATGCTAGAATAGCCACGTATAGGGCATATTTACGCACATTTTACTTACATGATGCCTCGACCCTATTCATAGAATTTGAAATGCCAGAGTATCGGGAAGTTAGTCTACCAAAGAAATGGAGAGAAGTCAGAGATTTATTCTGTGAATTATATGATGAAGAGATGAAAACCTATGACAAGGGGCTATTAGAAAGACTTCGTGCCGCTGCAGACCCGGAAAATACTAAAATCCAGATTGAAGGTATGAGGAAGATGAGAGAAAGTATTGAAGCAGATAAATTACGTGATGCATCAAACCAAATGTATTTAATGACATCACCAGTTAATATCACTCAAAGATTTGAAATAACTAAACGCATGAAAGAGCCACATGTGAATGGTACTGATTCGTTTCAAATTGGTAACTTTGCAAGGCATCCGTCTACGAAAGCCCGGTTGGATAGGCCACCACCCAAATATGTCGTAACTGAGAAACGCGCAAATACTCAATCAAGGAAATCAATGACTACTAATAGTGTAGATGACGACCCAGTTAATATTGGGATGGTAAAGTCTATGTCTAAGAAAAGGCAAGGTAGAGACCCATTATTTGATTTATATTATCGTCTGAACCCTCTTGAAACGGAGCTTGAAAGAACATGTGAAAATGCTAGAATTGCAGAATATCGGAACTACTTACGAACATATTACTTACATGATGACTCTTCTCCTTCTATGGAATTTGAAATACCGGAATTTCCGGAACCTAGTCTTCCAATGAAATGGAGGGAGGTCAGAGATTTATTTTATAAATTATATGATGAAGAGATGAAAACCTATGACAAGAAGCTATTAGAAAGACTTCTTGCCGCTGCAAATCCCGAACTTGCTAAATCCAACGAAGATATTTTTGAGAAGATTTTGGACAGTATTCCAAGTCGAAACGGCCGACCTTTATCAAAATTTTCACTTGGTATATATGATTCAGATTACTCAAAGAATTGAAATAAGTAAACACATGGAAGAACCCCATGATAATGGTCCCAAATCATGTCAAATTGGTAACGTTGCAAGACATTCATCCACAAAACCCAGTTGGATAGACCATCACCCAACAATGTTACATCTGAAACACCCACAAATACCCAGTCAAGGAAGTCAATGGCGGCAAATAGTATAGAAGACGACTCAGCTACTATTGAAACGATAAAATCGATGTTTAAGGAAAAACAAAATTTGTGATGAAGTTTAAGACTGAGGAAAAACCCTGATTCAAATAATTGTAACTAGTATAATCGTTCTTTGTAACAATTTCTGCAAACCTTCAAGGAAGTTTGAAACTCTTTCTGAATGCTGTTTGTCAGAAATTTACATTATTATTATTTTTTTAACTATGTTCAATTCATGTTAGTTCCGCACTTACAATCAGAATATTAGTATAATCGAACAGTACTTAGTTACTATCCTAGATAGATCTATCCTACATAAAAACCAATGTTCCCCAGTTATTTTCTATATATTCGATAATTTAGAAAATTAACGAATACATAGTCTTTTATCTTCATACGACATTTGACATATAATTATTTTTAACAAAAAGATTGAGAATGATTAAGAATGTCGATGTTATGTGATAAACCTCGTTTCAGCAAAGGACACGATGTATTTAAAAGTTTACACAGATGAACCAATATCTATCTAACTAGAAAGAGCTCCAAAGAAAGATCCAGCATCAAAAAGATCTATGTTATCTTACATATAATAAATTCAAACAATCATTTGACTTCCTTATTTCTGGCCGAATTCGTCCATACTTTCATTCTTGTTGCTGTTATTCCCGTTAGTGGAGGTCATACTTAGTTAATGTTGTTAATTGTTTTTATAATATATAATATTTAGGTTCTTGTCCTTATCCTTTTAGTAAAGAATAAGATTAAGTAAAATATATAAATAAGTAGAACGAAAGTATGAACTTGAATTCGATTCTCACTCGACCTTATATATTGATTAAGATTCAATTATAATTTCTCGTGTGCATCGTGATATTTATCGTTCGATAAGTGTGACTCATATTTAGCATCATTCATTATAAGCCCATACAAAGCTGATAAGCCTCTATGGACCTTATCAATCCCATAGTGTTGATAAGCACTATATTATTGATAAGCCTTACAGTATTGATAAGCCCCTTATACAAATTGATAAGCACTTACAATACTGATAAGCTCTTATAATTCCTTAAGCATATTTGTCATACCAATGTCGGACAATTTCTATATATCTTACAGTTTGAAAAATATTGTAGAATTGAATTTATTACAGTATTAGAGGGCCTGATCCCTTAGAAGGGACTAGAGGTTTACTATTTCACTCAAAACAAGGTGCACATAAATCAGTCATCTGATTCTGAAATAGGTATTTAAAAAGATCACTATTTTATAACCATCAATAAAAACAGCTTTTATGGCCAAGTTGGTAAGGCGCCACACTAGTAATGTGGAGATCCTCGGTTCAACTCCGAGTGAAAGCATTTAATTTTTAAATTTTTGAATTTGCGAACTAGCAATACTATTGAATTAATATTTTCTTATTGTAACGGCCAAGCATGGCTTCATGTATTTTTTTAATATGCATATTTATAAAATTTATAGTAATTAATTGGTAGCATTATCCATAAGCAATACCAAGGTTTTCATAATAAGGTGGAATAAAAAAAAATTAAATTTTAGATGTTTGAGATCTTCTCTGATAGAATTTTATACTCGTCTGATTCATGACTGACATCTTCGTCATCCTCGTCACCTAATTCATAGTGATGTGAACCTTCCGGGTTGACAATATGTAAATTGCCTTCATTTCTAATATCTTGCATCGATGTGGCACTAAATATATCTTTGTCATCATAGAAGGGTTCTTCAAATACAATAGATGGATGATTAGACAAATGTGTCATATTATTCGGATCTATTAAAGTTGTGTTAAAGGTAGACCATGATGATTTTCTTGAGGATGTACTTTTCCGTTTAGAGTGTATCCATGGATTTCTACCTGGCGACGAAGGTATTATAGTAGCGTCATTGTCAGTCTCACCAAAGGAGTAAGGTTGATGAGTCTTAGTCTCTTGATACGTATCAAATTCGTCAGGTTCGGCATGACTTCTACGTCTCCAAATGAAAAAGAATAAGGCAGCTAGAATTAACAACACACCAAATACCACACCGATGACTATACCGGCAATTGCACCTCCACTTAATCTCTTTGAAGATCTATCTTTATTTTCATTGTTCAATACTGAACTGATTCTGGCTGTTTCTGTTGCCACTTGCATTACAGATGTAGCTGTGACAAAAACAGTAGTACGAGCATTACTAACTTGTGATATAATAGAACTCGTGATAATATTAGTAGAATATTTAATGGAAGTAATAACGGACAATGCTGTAGTACTACTCACAACTTCCGTCGTGGATATTCTAATAGATGTGGAAGATGGTGTTGTTGCAAGAAGACTACTGGTTTTCTTTGTTAGTGAACTTATTGTTAATGAGTCTCCGCTTGAACTTGTTGGATTTTTAGTAGTGCTACGAGCACTACTGGTATGTTGCTGTGTTGTACTTGGACTATGTGACGTACTTGACGTCTTTGACGTGGTTGATGTTAGGGAAGTTTGAGATGCTTTTGGTGTTATAACTATTGTAGGGTTCACATAGACATTAATTGCAGAAGAGCCTCCGCACTTTTGATATGGCCAACCACTACATTCTACATTACAATTGGCCTCTTGTTGAGTATTGGCAGATTCAAAAATACTTGCATCATTCCCACAGTAACATTGATCACCATTTAGTAAGGCCACAACTTGAACATTACCACAAACCTTCTCACAGTTACCTTCTGATTGATATGTATATGACCCTTGTGAAGAAAATGCAGAATTTTGTAGTATACTTGAACTATAACAACCTAAGTAATTATAACTATCAGCAAACACTAGTGAACTTAAAGTCCACAATGAGATTATTATCTGTATTGGATGGAACATATATTTGTTATGGATAGTAAACATATTTGTACTTCCCTTGTAGTGTATTATAAATAGATTTTGATGATGGAAATCTGATATGAGTTTATCAACCTTGAAATTAATAATTTATAACTTGTGTTTTTCCCTTGTTGAAATTAATATTATTGATTGGTAATGGTATTTAAATATACTCTCTCATATACATATCGAAACTCTCTTAAAAATTGTTGCAGCTGATAAAGAAAGGAGTGCGTTTGCCTGTATATCTGTGAAAAACATCCACTATTTATTAAAATAGATGCAACCGAAAAAATATAGATACCTGAAACTAAATTTCCGGATTGCGTCATAAAACGCATAAGGTGACAACTGTGGTAAACAATGAGGCCCAAGGTATTAAAAAAAGGAAAAAAAAACACCATCAGGTAACTAACTGTACATGATCGTATTTTACACCCCACTAAATCTCTTTGCAGTTCGGTGCACTGAGTATTTGGGTACCTGTAAAACAATATCAACTAGGATTGATCAGTGCTTAAAATAGCGCAAACTTAATATTAGTTCCCCTCTCTTTGCGGAGTACCTTGTTTTGATCAAAAAAAATGAAAACAATAACTACTACGAGGTTTTCTGTGCAACTGCATATTTGGCACGGTTTCAAGAAAAAAAAAGACTCAACCGATTTCGTACATCGTTTACGGTTTGCGCAACTAAAATTTAGCAGCCGTTACCTGAATGAGTATTGAAGTTCTGAAGTCGCTACCTCAATAAGTATTGGAGTTCTAGACGTGGTTACCAAAATGGTGACCAAAACAATGGTGACCTATTTTGGTAAATTTACTGTTTACAACCGATGAAATCTTGACCTTGACAATTTTAATTTAAGTAGCTAAAACATATGAATATAACAATGAAACGGGAATATGAATCCAGAATCTAGAATGCTTCTGTACTGAAGCATTCAATAATAGCTAGATTGATAAAAAGGACTAGTTTCTTCACAATGAGTGAGGGTGACGTTTTTTCTAAACAATAGCCTACTGTGGCTCTAGAATTATTGTTAGTTTTTCCCATTTCGCCGTTTGCAAAAATTATGATGCCATTTTTACAATCTAGCCAGACTCCAAATGAAGTGTATCCCTTAAATGTTTTCTCAGATATATGTAACAGATTAACCTCATATCTTTTTGTTCCTAATAATTTTGAAAAATTGCCTATTGAACATTTTTTAGAGTCCCTAAAGATAAAATATGAATGGAAAAATTTGTACCTTAACAGTAAGTATGGTTGATTAGAATGTTCATTTAAAACATTTTCCCCCTTAATTTCTCTCTGAATAATTTCCTTCCATTGAAACCATTTATAGGCAATATCATTTTGCATTATATCCACATATGATTCAATGAGTCTATTCCATTCAATGTATAATTGTCTAGAACGGTGATTGTAGTCTAAATACTGTTCTAATGCATTTTCTAACATTTTGCTATGATTTAAAAGTAAAGGGAAGGGTGATTTCCCCACAGATAGTATTTTAGGGAAAATTGGATATTGTTCTGGTTCTTTGATAAAAATCAAGGTGGTATTATTTGCGACAGTACTGGTGTCATCTTGGTCTTGGTCTGATATATTTAGTGTCCATCCAAAAGCATTCATAACATTATGATTCTTGTCATTGGATAAGTTTAATAAAACATTGTAGTGATCTTTAAATAAACTGAAGGGGTGATCAGTTTCACATGTGTATGTCAATGTATCTTGTTCAATTACAATCTTGATAAATTCCAGGAAGCTTCCTGTATTTTCAATGTCATCATGATCTTCTTTAATCGCTGAACTTATTAAGTTTGCTGTTCTCAATTGTTTGTTAGGGAAAGGCAATAAGATCAAATTCTTTAACGCCGTATGTGACTCTTGAAGAGTTTGTTCTTCCATTGTTTAATTATATTCTTAATTGTATTGTCTTTGTTAAACATTTGCTTTTAAAGTGTTTATTATTTTTACCCGCTGAGAATTGTAATGTATACAACATAGTTATTATAAAATTTGAACTTGAGAAGAGTACAAATCAAAAAGAATAATATCAGTCAAACGGGGAAAGTGTAGAATGCTTTACAAATGCAATACACCAATACCAAGACTTGCAATAAGCAAAAAGTATCTTAATTCAATCTCAAATACGATGATGGGATCACATCTCATACGAATAAGAACGGATATATTTCTTTCACATGGTCATCTGGTCAAGAATAAGATTAAGAATGCAGATCTTTCACATGGACATCTGGTTAAGAATGGTTCAAGACACGTAAACATCTAATATGATCATCTGAATGATAATGATAGCGCATGTATACCTTTCACATGCTGCCAGACATCCTTCACATGGCCATCGCGATAAGATACACTCTTCACATGGGACACAATGGTGCTAACTCCCCGCGACCCCTTTCTCCCACAGTTGACTAAGTCTCTGCCATGTGAAAATGAATGCCAAGAGTCATGCACACTTCGCCTTGCCCCGCACCGCTATCAACTGCCAGAAAAGCACTGAGCACGTCCAAGAGGGGCCTCCCAAACTCCAGTTTACACGTTGTCCATTGTGTTATCACAATCTCCTGATCCACTGAAACTGCCGTAGGAACTGCTGAAATATGACACGTTTACTGAACGTGTTTCGCGATTTTTCCGGTCGAGTTTTTTTTCGTTGAAAAATTTGCGCCTTCTTTTTTTCAATGCGAAGGAAAATCTATCGAATTGTCGAATGGACCAGATAATTTTTCACATTCAGAGTTTGGAAGTCATCCAGTATATAAACCTCCCCACATTTTATCGTTGACTATTGAAAATTAACACAGACTTTCCATTGTTCTCCATTTAAACGAATCAACTGTTCTTCCAAAGAAACATTACTAGTTATTTAGTTTAAGAAACAGTTCATACAACATTGTTTTGTTAATAATAAATGACATATCCGACGGGAAGAGACTCTCCACCCGCTAATATGCCTGTCTTTACAGACGACGACGACATCTCAGTGTCCACCAACAAAGAGAAAAGTTTAAAAGATGTTGAAAGACATTTAACACAATCAAATCACAAGAAAAGAAATAAATCAGAATATCAAAATTCTATTTCATCTGAACCAAACGTTATTGATGAATCCGATAACCACTCTTCCAGTGACGAAGATGATGGCCGTGTTGTGATTAGACCTGTCAATGACGAAGATGATACATCTGTCATGATTACATTCAATCAAGGTATTTCTCCCTTCATTTTAAATTTAACCTTTGTGGCATCCATTTCTGGGTTCATGTTCGGTTATGATACTGGTTACATTTCAAGTGCCTTGGTCTCCATCGGTACTGATTTAGATAATAAAGTGTTGACTTACGGTGATAAAGAATATATCACTGCTGCCACTTCATTAGGTGCTTTAATCACTAGTATATTCGCTGGTACTGCTGCTGATATGTTTGGTAGAAAACCATGTTTAATGTTCTCAAACGTTATGTTCTTAATTGGTGCTATCTTACAAATTACTGCTCACAAGTTTTGGCAAATGACCGTGGGGAGATTTATTATGGGTTTCGGTGTTGGTATCGGTTCTTTAATTTCTCCATTATTTATCAGTGAAATTGCTCCTAAAATGATTAGAGGTAGATTGACCGTGATTAACTCTTTGTGGTTAACTGGTGGTCAATTGATTGCTTACGGTTGTGGTGCTGGTTTCAATCACGTTAACAACGGTTGGAGAATTTTAGTGGGTCTTTCATTGATCCCAACTGTGATTCAATTCACTTGTTTCTTCTTCTTACCAGATACCCCAAGATATTACGTCTTAAAAGGTGATATGGAAGCCGCTAAGAGCGTCTTGAGAAAGAGTTACACTGATGCCCCAGAAGAAATTATTGATCAAAAAGTGGAAGAATTAGCTGCATTAAATCATTCTATCCCAGGTAAAAATCAACCTACTAGAATTTGGAACACTATTAAAGAATTACACACTGTGCCATCTAATTTTAGAGCTTTGATTATTGCCTGCGGGTTACAGGCTATTCAACAATTTACCGGTTGGAATTCTTTAATGTATTTCTCTGGTACAATTTTTGAAACTGTTGGTTTCAAAAATTCTTCTGCTGTGTCCATTATTGTCTCTGGTACTAATTTCATCTTTACATTAGTAGCATTTTTCGCCATTGATAAAATTGGTCGTAGATATATCTTATTGATTGGGTTACCTGGTATGACCGCAGCATTGGCAATGTGTGCCATTGCATTCCATTTCATTGGTATTAGATTCGAAGGTAATGATGCTGTCGTCACTCATGCTGGGTTTTCAGCTTGGGGGATTGTCATTATTGTCTTTATCATCTTATTTGCCGCATTCTATGCCTTGGGTATCGGTACTGTCCCATGGCAACAATCTGAATTGTTCCCAACTAATGTCAGAGGTATTGGTACTTCTTATGCCACTGCTACCAATTGGGCCGGTTCTTTAGTCATTGCTTCCACTTTCTTGACTATGTTACAAAATATTACACCAAGTGGTACATTTGCATTCTTTTCAGGTTTATCCGCATTGTCATTCGTGTTCTGTTACTTCTGCTACCCTGAATTATCAGGTTTAGAATTGGAAGAAGTGCAAACAGTCTTGACTGGTGGGTTCAACATTAAGGCTTCAAAGGCATTAGCCAAGAAGAGAAAACAACAAGTGATTAAGGTTCAAGGGTTAAAGGATGAACCAACTCAAGAGGTTATTGAGGAATGATTATTTTTTATGTAAATCTATATTTTCTTTATTAATATTATTATTATTGTATATTTATTATTATTCTTCATTGAATTTTATATTTAACATTCTTTTCTTGTAACAATTCAATCAATTCATTACTGGCTTTACCATTACGTAACACGATTTTTTCAAATAATGACACTGGTATATCCTGTTCAGTTAAGAACACATTATTTAAGGATTTCAATAAAGTACCCCTTTGAACTAATTGATCCACTTTCAAATAAATTAAAACATCTGAATTCTTTCTCATACCACTAATAACATTTTCATCTTGTCCCACAACACCTGGTGACAAATGTATATGATTTCTTTGCATCTTACTGATAACCCCACTTTGTAAAATCAACACAAGACTCTTTCTATTTGTACCATGAATTAAATTGTGTGTAATCTTTGTATCAGGAAGTACTGGTGAAAGAACTTCTGTACTGGGTTGTAAAACAATAGAATGGCCTTGGGTGGCTGCTATATTTTCTACACCATCCACTAACTTTATATGGAATCGTTTCTTATCGTTATTCTCTACGATGTCAATGATCTCATCGTGCGTACATTTATGCGTTTTCAATCTATTATGGTTCAAAAGGATGTCTAATGCGATGTAACCGTCTGAATCAATAGGTAGTTTCTCCTTTTCTGCAGCATGACGTAATAAATATGATAATGCTTTAGATATTTGAACCTTTCTCTTGGCGGCAGACGCACTATCACTGTTACTCATTATTCGATGATTTGGTTTCTTAACCTGTGAAATTTCACAGATCTTTTCAGATTTAGGAATTTTTCAATATGGAAAAAAAAAGGTTGAGTATTATTGTATAGAAATATGATCTATATACGGGTATAAATATCCTTATTCAAAACTTATCAAAGTTGGTTTATCCACTCCAGAACGCATCAATATGAATGAATGGATTAACAATTTCAAATGGCAAAATGAAGCCATCGTAAAGAAAATGTAGAAAATGTTGAATGAACTCAATTGATATTTGTGATTGATACTAATAAACCTCTCAGGCAATCTAAAGATGTAAATAAATGCCCCTATTAGGTACAGTGCCAATTCTATCCCCAAAAGATCCAAATCCAATCTCTGGATTACTTTCTCTTTACCAAATTTCAATATTCCAAAAGATAATGGTAAGAAGGCTAACATTGATCCAAATAATACGAAAAATGGACCCTTCAATGAAAGAAATCTTGGATTATTGAAAACGTCCGTCAATATAATTGTAGTCATCATTATAGTTAAGATAAATGTAAATAAAGTCAATAACTTGAAATAAAATACATTATCATAAAATGAATAATATAATATAGTCACCGTGGAGCATGTCAAATGATTGATAATCCCCAAGTTCGAGATCTTAGACCATAATTTTGATTGTGTCAAGGAATAAGTCTTAAAACAATGGAACGCAGCACAATAAATGGATGCTTGGAATGCTGTCGCTAGAAACAAATTCATAATAATATAATCTGTCATAGTAGTGGAGGGGAAATTTGGTATTAAGAACAAATCAGTAAATAATATGAGTAACATGAAATATACTATCGATAAGACAATATTAATCCATATATTAAATGATTGATTGTTCCAACAAGACAACGCTTGTAAACATTTCCAATAAGAATTACTCTCTATGAGATAACCCGTCTTTATATATTGGTTGTTATTCAGTCGTTGCCATTCTGGTAAGTCCTTTATATGATACAATTTAATGTCTTGGTTTGATTTCTCTGTGTGAGCATGTTTCTCTTTATTGATAGTATTTGAACTCATAATAATTTGTGTTCGTCCACTTTGATAAAATACTAAGTATACAACATTATAAAGGCCAGATCCATTGCGTGCTTACTTATATACAAATATAATTATTGTTTGTAAATAAACTTGTATCTTGGTTTTTGTTGACGAAATTGGCTTTCGTTGAGTAGAAAAAACGTAAATCATAGAATGCCTATTCTTCTACGCCTTTTTTTAATCAGGCGAACAATGGCCGTTTTTGGAGTAGAACTCGTTTACTGATGTTATCATTGTCGTGTTATGTGTGCCCGGCGAGGGACAGGGGGTCAATGATATGGTTCCCAGTGCACTGGACAGATCTGTGGAAATTGTTGAATTGAGTGACAATTTTGATTGAGTGGACGGATGTTCCGTTTGCAATATAGGAAATTTACTACTACCACAACTGGTCGGGGGCCATTTCCTCATACGATGCCTTCTTGTGTCCCATTTCAATCTCCAAGCCTTCTTCATCTTGTAATACCGTCTTTTCACTTTGTTGATAAATCTACTTTTATTCTTCCTCGGAGATGCACCAATGACTATAGTAGGCGAACTAAGCTGACGAGTCAGTTCAAGTAAATAGTCCATAGTATCAGTAGTAAATGACAGACCCCCACATAACGTACTTTCATCATCAAGACTTGTATTTACCAGGTCTTTGTACCGAGACTCTCTTTTACGTCTATGAAATCTGTTGATTCTCTTGGAACCTAAAAAATATCGCACATCCCCCGTTTGTGTTGTCAGCATACTGGGTACTGTTGGATCATATATTTTGTTATTTGAAATGGTAATATCTTTGTTATAAATCATGTAATGTGTTACCTTTGAGTGATAATACAATATGTTACTATTTCAAGATGACACAAAGAATATTAATAAAAACATTTAATTTAGTGTCGCCAAGAACAAGTGAATACACAGGGGAATATAATCAATAAATACGATCAAACTCACTGGCAACTCCCACAATCAAGCCTAGAGCAAGTACGTAGACACCACTGATGCAACCCCACATTATAGATCCACTGCCTTCCCCACAAAAATACATATCACTCCACACGGCCCCTATATATAAGTTTTCCTTTAGAGGAATACCAAAGCTTGAAAAAGAAAACAATTACTGAAAAGTGGCAGTTCCAACAAAAGGGATACAACTCAACAGTGAATCTGTCCGTTTTCAAGTGCATTTAGCAAACAGACACTAAGTCACATACATTGAGCCAGTGCATTACAACCAGTTTAAGAAATTTTGGAAGAGATACTGTCAAATTTGATCGCTTTATCCTTAAATCACTGTACCTGCCCCTCTATTTACTGTGACGTTCGACACATCATTGTTTGGTTAGTTTGCTATCAAATCTATATTAGGTCTTTCAGTGTTGAAACACTTCGATCTTTTAAATACTATAACAATACACAATGCAAACAAATACCCCTACGCAGGGAAGAAGACCAATATTACCGTCTGATGAGGACGAATTAAACGCTCAATTGGCTAACACGGAGTTATCCAAACAACAGAAAGTGAACTTGACAAATGCAATCTTTGAGACTCCAAGGCGTAATGATAAGAATCATTCACATCTGAGTAAAGCTCAAAGAAGTGCGTCTAGTAAAAACATCAACGCAATGTTATTGATGAAAGAACCGGATACTACTAACCAGAAAGCCCTTACTGATACTGATAACTTTATTGAAATGTTCAACCATGATAATAACAGAAGGAAACCTTATATCCTGGAGGAAGCTGAAGATGAACAAGACGAGGAACTTGAAGAAGACAAAGATGATTTGGATAACAGTGATCAGATATCATTGGGTAGTATAGATAACACTTCACCACATGTAGCGAGTGATAATACTGAGACTCAAGATGGTATGACTATAGACTCAAGTCTAAAGAAGAGACAAGATGAATGGGCAGAAAGAGGCGCTGCTAAAACAGTCAAAGAAATTATTGATCCAACAACTGGTGAAAGAAGGAAAAAAATAGTGAAGAAAGGTATAAAAGATTTCAAGATGGGGGATATGATTGGTGATGGTGCTTATTCTACCGTTATGTTAGCCACATCAAATGAATCTGGGAAAAAATATGCTGTTAAAGTTTTAAACAAAGAGTATTTAATCCGTCAGAAAAAAGTCAAATACGTTAATATAGAAAAAAATGCATTACAAAGAGTCAATAATTCACCATCCATTATAAAATTATTCTTCACATTCCAAGATGAAGCAAGTCTTTATTTTTTGTTAGAATATGCTCCAAATGGTGATTTCCTATCTCTGTTGAAAAAATTTGGATCATTAAATGAAACTGCTAGTTGTTACTACAGTGCACAAATGATAGATGCCATAGATTTCTTACATTCAAAGGGGATTATTCATAGAGATATGAAACCAGAAAATATATTGTTAGATAAAGATTGGAAAATTAAATTGACAGATTTTGGTACTGCCAAAATACTAGAAAAGACTGAATCCAATAATAAATATGATTTATTAACGCGATCAAAATCATTTGTGGGAACTGCTGAGTATGTCTCACCAGAATTGTTAAATGATAGTTATGTCGATTATAGATGTGATATTTGGGCTTTTGGTTGTATCTTATTCCAAATGATTGCAGGGAAACCACCTTTTAAAGCTACTAATGAATATTTAACTTTCCAAAAAGTAATGAAAGTGCAATATGCATTTACAGCGGGTTTCCCCACTGTGATTAGAGATTTAGTGAAGAGAATATTGATTAAACCTATTGATGCAAGATTGACCATCCCACAAATTCAAAAACATCATTTTTATAAAGATGTTAATTTCAAAGATGGATCAGTTTGGTCAAATCCTGTTCCAACTTTATCGGGATACAAAATTAATGCCAAATCTATGCAATCGATTCCTGGATTAAAAGATCCAATTGTGTATAAACGCCCTCAATTCAATGTACCTAAAAAAGTGGCTTCATCTCCATCGGTATCTACCAGTCAACCAGTCACTACATCCTCACCTCGTCCACATTCTTCGTCAACTGGTGTAGTAACTCCACTACCTAGTCCAGCTGCTTCACCATTGTTAACAGGATCTCATTCAACGACACCATCTTCAATCCCTGAAGTTAACACAACTGCAACTACAGATGGAACTGAGAAGTACTCAAAAAAGCCTACTGATGAAAGAACAGCAGCTATTTTAGAAACAGCAAGACGAGGTATTAATTCAAGAAAACAAAATATCAATAAGAGAACACCAAGTGGGTCTGTTGTTGCTGCAAATGCTGCTTTGAACAAAAAAATTTCTTCAAGCAAAACGTCATCAAATAACTCTTCTTCGAAATCTCTTTCCTCTTCCCCAGCACCATTAACTTCTAGTTCAAATAATTCTACCGGAACTTTGAACCGTTCATCATCATCGCATAATAATAGTAGAACTACTAGTGCATCAGGGGGCGATACCTCATCTAAATTGTCTCAAGTAGTAGAATCTGCTGATATCTCAGAATTGACATTAAAGGAAAAACCATTATCAAAAATAATAACTGATACTAAGTCTTTAGGAGCATCTAAAACTGCTAACGCTTCTTCTCTCGACAGTCCGTCGACCCCTGATACGAGAGAAAAGACTCCGGTTTTAACTGCTTCCCAAATTGGGCTGAATAAATTGAATGTTCAATGGTCTTACTATTTGAATAGTATCAATGAACAAGTTTTGAAAATCCACGAGATGTACGTCTCTGTGGTTGATGGGGAAACAATTGAGAAGAAGTTTACTAGATCCAATAGAACGTTATTGGAACCAGTTGAGTTCAATCATGGTAGATCGACATTTCTATCGCAAGTTGCGAGAAATGGTGGTGATGTGACTGGGTTTAGAAATATGAACTCAAATCTACCTGAACATCAATATTATAATGTTGGTTTAATAGATGAAGGTGCGCTGGTAGAAGATTATAAATTTCCAAGATTCGAATTGACTGATATATTAATGTCTGATGAACTGGACGATTCTGATACACCAATTTCACCTATAGCAACACATGATCCTACCCCACTGGATGAAAATACGGGCGGTATGTTCTCAGGAAGGGTCAAGAAATTTTTACATCAAGCAAAGACTAGCGGAATCTTGGAACAATATAATCTTCATGATAAGTTCTTCAAAAGGTTAATATTAATAACAAGTTTTGGTCGTCTTCTGATCTTTGCCAGACGTAAGAGTACCTCAACGTCTACAAATTTAGCCTACAGTCTAGCCTATGACATTAATTTATGTCAAGTTGGAACAAAGATCAAAGAAGTTTCTATGGTTAATGCTCAGAATAATATGATCCTTGTTCAAACTCCATACAAATCCTTTATTATTTCAAGTGAAGAAAACACTTTACTTTCTTCCTGTGATGATACATCTACGTTTAGTACATCACCATGGTTTAAAATAATGAAGAGAAGTATTTATTTAGCTAATGACAATAGGAAACCAGGCCATAAAACTACTCAAGAAAATTCTCAACCACGTAGAATAAGCAGCAGTAGTGGTAGTAGCCCTCATCAAAGCATAGATACTCCAAAAAGTTCAGCTTCACGTCCTAACTCAAGTACGAGATTTAGTAGTAGTCCACGTCCAAGTCCTGGTACTACACCTAAAACTTCCAAGATTACTAGTCCATACATGGAAAAGGCTGATAAATTCCATTCATCACCGGCACTAAATGAAAACAAGCATACATCATTTTCTAATTCTTTGAATAATACCGGACAAAGTAGAGGTAGTAGACTATTTGATTCCTACGTTAGTGCAAGAGAAAAGACACATAGGAAACATTCTGCCACCCCACTGCCATCAAGATCAAATTTAATAAATGGGTTACCAAGCAATTCTCCATCTGTTATCTTAGGTCTAGGATTATCTTCCAATGGTGCATCTACACCACCACCATCCAGTGGGAAGTCATCAAACGGAAAAGGGTTTTTAACGCATGGGTTTAATTTTAGAAATAAATGAACTTATTATTAATAAATATATATATTTATATTCTGTGTAAGCAAATATTTGTGACAAAAAAAAGTTTCTTCATATTAAGTTATATTGTACATTTTATTCTTCGTCATCTTCATCTTCATCGTCTTCTTCTTCATCTTCATCTTCTTCTAATTCTTCAACCTCAATGGTGAAACCTTCACTTTCTAAAAATTCTTGAATTGATTCCAACTTTGATGGATGACAACTGACAAAAACCACACTCTTTTCAACATTGAAAAGGTTGATCAAATATTTCTCCATAACTCTTTTCAAATCATCTGAAGTAACATCTGCCAATCTCTTTAGATATTCTTCAGTAAAGTTAGAACCTCTCTTTAAGATATATCTATCAGTGAATGCACTCACACCTGTGGCAAAATAACCGTTCTCCACGGATGCAATAGCATTGATTATTGAACTCAAAGAACCTTTAATCAATTGTGGATCAAATTTTTCATTACCTTTGGCAAAATCAGTCACGATAGATTTACCAGTTTCGTAACATCTCACAATATCAACCCCACGATAAATACCAAATGCCCAAGAATTAATTTCTGCTTTCTTGATCATATTAGCACCATAAGCTAAACCTGAACCACGAATACCATTCCAGAAAGGACCTTCTACACACTGTAAATATTCTGAAGCCAGAGATACAGCAGCATAATCTGGATGATCAAAATTCATATCAAATGGGACAGTGGTCATAGTTTTCATATAGCATGATTCAGAAGCTGGAGTAGTAATGATAAATGCTTTACCGCTTGGTTTCTTACAAATATCTGAGATTGAATCCAGTGGTCTTGGTACTGGAGGGATCTCTAATTTATAATCAGAAGCCACTTCACCACCAATGGAATCAATCAATGGTTGCCAAGCAGTGTATAAATCAGATTTAATCTTGGTCATATCACCTAAAATTAATAGATGGAACTTTTTGAAATTGGTTCTCAATTCATTTCTCATGATTTCTAATTTAGGCAAGATGTGACTTTCAAATTTCCCATCTTCAATATCATCCAATACTTGTTCAATGATTTCTTCCACGAATAATGGATCCACAGATTTTTGCACTGATCTTTCATTGTATATATTTCTGTTGGTGATAGATTCTAACATGATATCACCTTCCCTCTTCAATTCGACAATAGAGTTTAGATAGTTTTCTAGAAGAACATTAACACGAGTCTCATCAAATACCATATCAAACAAAGCATGTTTAACCCATTTAACAGCTTTAGTGTAATCATCAGCTTTACATCTTATTCTAATATCAAAGATATCAGGGAACACACCTCTTACACCTAATGAAATTTGTTCATCTACGGTTTCTGATTTTAATTGTTTCATCACTACATCAAAGGGTAAGATTTCACCGTTTTCTAATTTCATTGGCATGGAAAATAATCTGTCGAAAACATGATAATATGGTAACAAGGACACATCCTTGATGACACTAGAATTCAAGAAACAGTGAAATTCAATAAATTGAGCTGGGAAATGTTCTAAATGGATGAATAATGGGAATCCATCTGGTTTCAAAGAAATTAATTCTTTGGTTAAAGAGTCATCTGCATCATTAAATTGGCAATTTTCTAAAGGTGTAATACTCTTGGTCTTGATGAAAGAAACACTCTTGACTGGATCATCAATTTCAAATTTTTCCAATAATGATTTTGGGATAGGTTTATTATTATTTTCTTTAGCCTTGGTGATTTTGTTTAATATGTCTAATTTATCTTGTTCAGTGAAATTAGTTTCTCTCTCTTTTAATAAATCTGCTGCCTTTTGTTCTAATTCATCATACATGGAAGCACTTGGTTCACCGACAACCACACCTGGTTTATTATCAATAAAGATACGGTTACACAACTCAGACCATTGTTGTTCATTCCAAGTCATTAAAATTTCAAAATCGCTTAAATTTTGTAAACTGGCTGCCAATGAACTACCGTCATCATTACCGTATAAGAAATCAGTGATACATGTAGTAGCTAATGTATTTTCAGGTGATTTTTCATTTCTAATAATGTAATCCCATTTAGAATTATCAATAACTTGTTTCATACGATTTAAATCGATCTTATGATTTTGTAATATAGATAACAATTTCAATTTAGCCTCATTTAATTTTTCAGTGGGCACACCACGTAAAGCCAAATGAATAATAGTTCTCATGTAATCATCAGTCCAAAACTCCACTGAAGTAGCCAATGGTTCATCAATTTCAATTAATTCTTTCACTAAAGGTGCTAATGAAGTCTCAGTAAAATATTCCATAATCATATTGACAGCTAAATCATTTGTATAATTGAAATATTTTTCACCAATCCAACTGAAAGTAATATCACCTTGAGATTCGTCCAATTCAGGAAATTTCACAACAATTTCATCCATTGAAGTACGCTTGTTAGGAATTTGTGATAAGGGATTGTCAACAAAAGGTCTCTTTCTTGAATTGGCAGCTGTATCAGGTAACGACTTATCCCATTGTCCAACTACTTGTAACAATTCATCTACAGGTACATTCCCAGTGATAATTAAACACAAATTATCACTTGAATACATTTGTGTATGGAATTCTCTAATTTGATTATTAGTCAATTTTCTCAATTGTTCAGTAAGACCACCAGTTTCACTTCTATACCCACTTCCTTCAGGGAATAACAATCTTTGCATAGCCAAACTAGTTAAAAACCAACTTTGAGATTCAATGGCATCCATTTCACTGTACACCACACCTTTATCAGACAGATCTTCTGGGTCAATATGATACACTTCAGTAGTACAGGCGTCATCAGTCAAAGTAGGGTTTAATATGTGATCTAAATATACTGGTAACAATTTTTCAAACCCTTTCCAACCAGCCGTAACCAAAGAATAAGCAGTATGATCAGTAGCGGTCCAAGCATTCGTAGAGGAAATACATAAGTTACCAGCAGTATCCAACAACCCCTTGTAAGGGTATTGCTTAGATCCCATAAAGATCAAATGCTCTAAAGTATGAGGTGCACCAGAATCAGTGGGGCATTCAGTGGCCAATGCAAAATAACCTTGCACTAAAGGAGATGATTTATGATTAATGTGTATCAATTGCAACCCGGTACGATCAGACTTCCATTTGGTGATGTTACATTCAGGGACATAATCCACATCAAATGATACCACTTGTTTTAAAGACATATTGTATTGTTCTGTTTTAGTTGTTTGTTCGATGAGATGATATAAAATAATTTTTCATCATTTAGTAAATAGGCTTTTTCCATTATTTGTTTAGAATATATTGTAATAGAACAAGATCAGGAAAATAGTTAACTTATCAGCAATACGTGGTCAAGTATATATATATATATGTATGTGTAAAGCAAGACTATAACAGTGGGTACACAAATTTCAGATATCTTTACAATTCTCTTCCTAGAATCCGAGGATCCATTCAGAAGTCTAACGTCTAAATTGTGTATTTTATATCATCATCAAATGTGTGTTACACTCACTCACTGTCTACTGAGCGGGTTGTGTTCAACTGAACACACTGTTCATTGATCTTCAATTGTAGTAACTTAAAGAGAGAAACAGTGACAATTGAGAAAAACACGGCTTTTTATATCGAGATTTTTGACAGCGAAAAAAAGAACGTCATCGGTGACGACGAACTGCCGTATTATGTTTTTTAACATAAAATGGGTAACGTGACGGCATGGGTAACGAGTTAGTAACAAATTGGAACATTGTAGTCGAGTGTGTGGGGAAAGTGAATAGTGAAGAGTGGGCTAAAAGAAAGTAGTATGAGTCTATAAAGTTTTGCTTCTGTGGTTGGATCTGACTCATCTATTGAGTTATATCAATGTTACCTTTATATAAGATATTGTCGTGAAAAAAAGACTTATGACACAAAATAGCAATAACTACAAACACACAGAAGTATCAATGAACTGTTTAATTTTGGGCGCTACAGGTCTCACTGGTAGTGAATTCTTAAAATATTGTATTGACTCTGATAAAATCTCTAAAATTTACACTGTGACAAGATCAGATTTACCATCATATACATACACACAAAAAGTAATCAGTTTTGTCGACATAGACATAGACCAATGGCATGAATATATCGAAGAAATGGACCACATTGACATTGTGTTTACTTCTTTGTCCACAACAAGGGCCAAAGGTAAGAAACATCAATATTACATTGATCATGATTTAAATTTAACTTTAATTAGAGCCGCTATACATACAGGATGTAAAACAGTTGTGTTGGTCAGTGCTCAGACTGCAAGTACATATTCACCATTTTTCTACTACAGAATGAAACGTCAAATTGAAAAAGATATTACCCAATTGGGGGTAAATCTAATTTGTTTAAGACCTGGTATCATATTAGGTGAAAGATCAAAACCACAAGATGGATTAAATTCACGTCTAGTCTTACGTTTAGCTAATCATCTCTATAAGAACAATTGGCAAAAATATATTGGGTTCCTTGTACAAGCAGAAGAAATTGCAAAAGTGGGATTGTTTATTGCATTAGTATTACAAAGCTGTGACAAAAGGACAATTAGAATCATACACAGTGATGAAATTTTACTTCTTGCATCTAAAATTGAAAGATTAAATAATTAAAATATGTATAAATATATATAGATCTATTTGCTAGCTTCCTCTTGTTTATTTCTTAGCTTCCTTTGGTTTGGCTGGAACTAGTCTTTCCTTTTGACCCCAAACTAATTTATGTGGTGTAGTAAATTGATCTAATATTTCATTAGTGACATTAGCTCTACGTTCTTGGAATGCTTTAACAAATTCTTGTAAAACTTCAATACACATTTTCTTCATTTCACCAGATAACAATTCACCACTCTTGTATTTATCATAACATTCTTGTAAGAAAGCATCATCATCTTTGAAAAACTTCAAATATTGATAAGCGACGTCCACATCTGGGTTACCACCATATTTTCTATGTTCTTCAGCGGACACTTTACCACCACTGAAAGCATGTTTGTTAATTTTCTTTTGAATTTGCTTTGCTGTATCAGTTAAGAAAATGGCAGACATGTCATCAGAGGCAGACATCTTTGTAGTGGAACCTTGTAAAGCTGGGAAAAATTTAGAATGTAATAAAGCTGGTTTGGTAAATTTCAATTTACTGGCCACATCTCTACAAACTCTGAAATATGGATCTTGATCAATGGCACATGGAATTAAACATTGAGTCTTATCTGGTAAACCTAAAACATCAGGGAATGAACTTGGGAATGCAGAGGCAATTTGAATAGAAGCAAAATGAACTTTACCAATACAATCAGAATCGTTGAACCCAAATACAGCTTTAGCAGTGGAACCTGTAATTTGTCTAGAGACACGAACGACGGTTTCATAAAATCCACCACCCATATATTTCAAATCAGAGAAGATAAAAGTATTTTCTGGTTTGAAACCGACGGCAATAATATCTTTAGCGTTTTCAATGGTGAACTTTTTAACATCATCAATGGTCAATTTATGTTTAAACAAGAATTTTTCATCATCAGTTAATTCAATGACTAATGGAACGTCAAACACTTCTTGCAACCATTTAGTGAAGATAAATGGAATCATATGACCCATGTGCATAGAATCACTAGAAGGACCTCTACCAGTGTAAAGGAAGAATGGTTTACCTTGTTCATATAAATCTAAAATCTTGTTGAAATCACGTTCAGAGAAAAAATAACCTTTACGCATGAAATGATGTGGTACGTGACCAGTGACTCTTTCAAACCTTTCTAAAGTTTCAGCACCGACAGCCTTAGTACCAAATTGAGAGATCAACTTGTCATAATCAATGGCTTGAGCATTACCGGATTCATCCACGGCACCTTCCACATCCCAGGGGGTAACAACTTGCTCTTTTTTGGCAGCAGTTTCCAATTTAGCCACTTGTTCAGTGACTTGTTCAATGGCTTCTGAATTGCTCATCTTACCTTGACTTAATAGCGATATTGGTGTCTTGTTTACTCATTATCATTGAAAATTTTTCATTTGTTTGAAAAATTAATGAAAAATAATAATGTGTCACTAATTTTTTTCCATTATAAAAGTTATACAGATATGACTATCGATTACTTTACTTTTTGAATGGCCATGAAATAATTACCAATATTTACACAATCATGCTCCACCCAACCTTTCGTTGGGATAAACATTGTTCCCTTAAGATCTAACAATTTAAATCTTCTATTTTGCTTTTTCTCAAACCATTCTATTATTTCTGACGATTTAATAAATTTCTTAACATCATGAGTACCTCTGGGGACGATCCCTACTAACATCTCTGCTACAAAAATTGTAGTGAACCATGAAACAAAATCTCTGTTGATTGTACTTATAAATAGAACTCCGCCTGGGTTTACTCTGTTCCAAGCATGTTTTAGTATTTCATTGGGTCTATCCACATGTTCTAACATTTCGAAACATGTCACTATATCAAACTTGCCAGGTACTTGATCCAGAGCACACAGTTGATAATCTACTTTCCCTTCTAATATAGGATCCCTTCGAGCATGCGCTTGAGCCACTTCAATACATTCTGGAGTCAAATCTGTCCCCAGTACATGTTCTACAAAGGGAAGTCTCCCCATGGACTCAGCCAAGATCCCACCACCACAACCAATATCTAACACTTGTAATTTCTTCTCATTTAAGGCATTACTGACTTCAGTATCCCATTCTTTTTGAACTATCCCAGATACATTCAATGGTAAAAAATTGTGATAATTGTACCCAGGGACAAACGTATCTTTATTCTCTATGGTAATCAATGAACGCATGTTCCTCTGTATAAAATCCAACCTGGCTAAATTCATCTTATGTAATATTCTTTGTGATCCATCTGTATTCCACCAACTGGGAGCTAGATCTTTAAAATGTGAAATTTCATCCTTTGAAGAACCAGTATCCGTACTGTAACAAGACTGAGTGATCGCTAGTTTATTGATATTCCTACTGATCCCTTGCAACAATGGTCTCTTGTTTAATAACATTATTATTTCAACTTTTCTTGTCTTTGGTTGCTTCTTCCTTAAAAAGATATATATTATTATTTTTTACAAGTAAATTTAAATGCTTTATATAAAGATCTACTGAGTGTAGAATAATTTCTTAATCCGTATCTTTTCTGTAACCCTTTATAAGCTGGTAAATTTATGGGGCGGTGAGGATCACGTTGTAAATCTTTATTGTAATATTTCCAAAATTCATCATTCGAAATCATATCTTGGCGCTGATAGTTCCATGGTAACACTTTTTGATGATTAACGTTACACATATACAATAAATTTCTTGCTCTTGTCATCCCAACGTATAATGTATTGTCATCAATTGGATAGAGTTCTCTGGAACTATTCATGAGGAAAGTAATGGGGAATTCTAAACCTTTGGATGAATGTATAGTGGAAAGAGAAATAGTACCTAGGTTATCTTCCATGTGAGGTGTCACTCCTCGGAGACGCTCTAATGATCCGGTTTGATCAAAATGAGTCTCTAAAAACCATTCTGTCAATGTTGACCCATGTGGTTTGTTATAGTTACATAATTTAATTATCTTCAACATTTCATTTAAATCAGTTTTGAATTGATTCAATTCTTTCATGTTAGTGAAATGGAATAATGGACAATCCAGCTTTTCCACCAAATCACTCAATTCTTGTAATAGTTCTGAGGGTTCATTAATTTTATTAAAAAAATCTTCTTGCACATATGGCAACAAAATTGTACAATATTCCAAAATCTGAGTTTTGTTAGTCACACCAGATTTCCATTTGCTTAAGGGTTTATTAATTATGTAATTCCATAGAGATACATTCTCCAGATTACATGCTTGATATAAAGTTTGTAAACTTTTACTTCCCACACCTTTCAGAGAACTCATAGTCACAATGACACTAAAATCACTTTGCCATTTCCCATTCAATGATCCAATTTGTTCTTGATATGCTAAAGTGGTCAATTTTAAAATGTCTATAAGGAATTGGATCTTAGGATTCAAAAGCCAATCAGGTTGTGATGATAATTTCTTATAAGGTATGCCGTAAGAGGTCATATGATCTGCAATAGTCTGTAAATGTGAATTAGTTCTCGATAAAATAGCAATATCTCTATATTGAGCAGAAGAACACACTAACCGACATATTTCATCTGTCAAAAATTCTAATTGATCCATTGAATCGACAAATTGATAAACTTGCGGGTCTACCAATGAATTTGGTTTCAAAACCAAATCTAAAGAACTTATATTTTTTCCCTCCTGAGGTAAGATCTTGGTAGCATGGTTAATAATTTCAGGTGTACATCTAAAATTGTCATAAAGATGCAAAACGTTGGTCTCAGTTATTGGATGTAGTTTATTGAGTGCTTCCATTACCTGATCATTCTTACCTAAAAACTCATAAATACTTTGATTTGTATCACCGAATAATATCAATTGTTTACCTAGTGATATTTTCTCAATCAAAGGCAATAATCCAGGATGTAAATCTTGTACTTCATCTATTAATACCACTTTACAATTTTCTAACAGATGTTTCGTAAATGTTGTGTCATCGGTGTCTACAGTGGGGGTATCACAATTTTGTAAGACTTGAGTGGCTTGTAAGATTAAATCGTCATTTGTTAGCACTTTACAATCTTCCATGATCTTAACTACATTGGCCAATGCTCTTTTCTCGACATTATCAATTGGCATTTCATTATTCTTGAAATTTTTCAATAATTTCTCTAAGACCTTAGGATTCACTATTAATTTATCATCTTTACGTTTACTGGAATTTGATATCAATTTGGCTAAACCTCTCCAACCGTTATCTTCTATGATATTAATGATTCCATCTCTTTCCACAACAATTCTATTGGCTAATCCATGAATCGTGTATAACCCAATTTGATCCACTATCTCTTCGATATCATTAAGTGAATGTTTATCTTCATCCAATTCGATAAACACTTTCAACAATTTGTCCACAACGTTATCCACAGCTTTATTAGTCAATGAAAGGATCAAAATCTCATCTGGTTTAATTTGTTTTGAATGAATCAGATCATACACTTTGTGTAAAAGTGTCAAAGTCTTACCTGAACCTGGTCCTGCCACAACATTCAATGTATTATGTGCACTGTAGGGGAAATCAATCACTTTCTGTTGTGATTTAGTTAACACCATATACCTTTGAAGTTATGGTGATTAGTGAAAGTCATCGATTAATTGTGAAAAATATGTGATATATAACAATTATATAAGAAAACACCCCAATTGGACACACCTAGCATATTTCTGTAGTTACGTTAATTTTAGTTGAATCATATACATCTTTATCTAATTATATCTATTCTTTATTCAATTTATGAATTTTAGCTAACATGCTAGCTAATTGCAAATATGTACTAACACCTTCCAATACACGCATATGAGTAAGACCGATTTCTTTAATCATTTCCAATCTTTTTGCTTCTTTCACTTGGAATAATGCTTTAGTGACACGGAATGATGTGGTTACCACATCCACTGCGGAATAACCTTTATCCCATAATTCTTCTCTCAATATGAGTAAAGATTCATCCAATGTAGGGGCTACTAACATTTTCTTCACTATTAATGGATGAGGAGAATCTACAATTTTAAACACATTATCACCATTGACCAGTCCATGGCCTGCCACTGTACTTTGTAAATTATTAATTGCTTGTCTCATGTCACCTTCCGCTGTAAATATGATTGCCTCTAGACCATCATTTGTATATTTAACATTTTCTAATTCAGTGATTTGTAATAATCTTTTCAATACTTGTTCATCAGATAATTTAGAGTAACGTAAAATGGCACATCTACTCTGTAAAGGTTCAATAATCTTATTAGATTGATTACAAGCAAATGCAAATCTAGTGGAATTGGAATACAATTCCATAGTTCTTCTTAAAGCTTGCTGAGCACCTGCAGTCATTGAGTCAGCTTCATCCAGAATAATAATCTTATGTTTCCCCTCAGGTAAATGACATTTCTTTTGAGCAAACTGTTTAATTTGATTTCTCACCACGTCAATACCTCTATCATCTGAGGCATTCAATTCCAAGACAGCTTGTGAAAACATGTCAGGTCCCAACAATTCATGCGCCAGACAATGTACTGAAGTAGTCTTACCAATACCGGGTAGACCAGATATAATCATGTGTGGCATATTCCCATCCTTAGCGATCTCTTTCAATCTCGATATGGTATCATCATTACCTACAATATCGTCCAATTTTTGAGGTCTGTACTTCTCGACCCAGGGCAATTCTAATTTCAAAGCAATACTCATCTGTAACTTATTTGAGGGTACTTGATTTATTGTTTACAACTTCTTTTACTCTCTGTTTACAATACAATAAGAGTTGAAATTTTAACTATTTTTGAAAAATTTTCTTCCAGATTTAACAGTCGATGACATCAATCGAAACTCAACCAACCCCAATGACTGATAGCCCTAACGTATGCCCTGCGGGTGTGAGAAGACGTGCCGGTGATGATATGCCGCCTGTTCCTGAAGGAATGTCCAAGAAGCAATGGAAGAAGCAATGGAAGAGAAAACAATTTGAATTGAATAAAGAAGTGTATGCAAAGGCCCGTCGTGAGAAACGTAAGAAAGCTCGTAAAACTAGACAAGAAATCATCAAGTCATACGAGGAACGTGGTGAGCCATTACCGGAGGAATATGTACGTGCTCCTAAAGTTAATGTGAACCAAGTGGCATCTGGGATGAATATTATCATCGATTGTGCATTTGATGAATTGATGAACGATAAAGAGATTGTCAGTTTATCTAACCAAATCACTAGAGCATATGCTGGTAACAGACGTGCTAATCATTACGCTGACATTAAGGTCACCTCTTTCAACAAGAGATTGGAAGAGAGATTTACTGTAGGTTTGAAAGACACTAAACATAATGATTGGAACCATTTTCAATTCTTCCCTGACGAAGAGGGTCATATTACTGGTGACAATGTGGACAAGAGCAAGTTAATCTATTTGACCGCTGACACTGAGGATGAATTGGAGACTTTGGAGCCAGGTATGACGTATATTGTTGGTGGTATAGTGGACAAGAACAGACATAAAGAATTGTGTCTTAACAAAGCCAAGGAATTGGGGATCACTACTAAGAGATTACCACTATCCAAATATATCAAACTGGATGGTAGACAAGTGTTAACCACAGCACATGTGTGCCAATTAATGGTTAAATATTTCGATAATCACGATTGGAAAGAAGCATTTGAGTCTGTACTACCCCCAAGAAAGATCGATGTAGTGGCCACTTTGAACCAAGAGGAAAGGGCCAATGCCGAGTCTAGCGTCGAACCCGCTGAGTCAAGTGTTGAACCAACTGAGTCCAACTCGATATGACACATTTATAGTATGCATTTTTGTACATTAATTAATTCTATTTTTCATTAATAGCTTGAAATTCCACAGGAAATTTTTCAGCTTCTTTTTTTTTCAATGGAATTTTTCACGTCATTTTAATATATATAGAAGATAATGAACAATTTAAACTCGGTGAGTCTTTGATAAGCAGAATTCTATACTGAATCAGGTCAAATAGAGTGTACTATGTTGTTTGCTCCAATTGAATTTACTAGTGAGAATATCAGTGGAATTTCTGGGTCGATTTCCATTGCATGTTGGATTATTGTGTTTGTCCCTCAAATTTATGAAACTTTTTATAGAAGATCCTCTGAAGGTCTTTCCCTACTTTTTGTAGTGTTATGGTTGGCTGGTGATGTGTTCAACTTGGTGGGTGCCATAATGCAAGATTTGCTGCGGACTATGATCATTTTGGCCGCTTACTATACTGTGGCAGATATTATCCTACTGGGACAATGTCTATGGTATGAAAGTGAAGAAGAAATACCAGTGGATCCTATCCATTTGTCACCTGCTAATCCAATTAACGAAAATGTTTTACAAGATGTGTTTAATGAGCAACAACCTTTGTTAGTGTCTAGTTCTAGTCATCGTAGTAATAATCAATATGCCTCCATTGATGAACAACAAAGTAATAATGAGATTGTTGAAAACCACGAAAACGAAGAAGCTGAAGAAGAAGCTGAAAAACATAATTATATTAATGATTTGATTATTGTATGTTCTGTGATCGTTGCTGGGTTTATATTATGGTATATCCCATATTGTAAAAACTACACAGAAACTCCAGAGATTGGTATTCCACCAATGGATCCTGCACAGGAGGTAGAGATCAATTGGTTAGCACAATTGTTTGGTTATTTGAGTGCTTTGTTATATTTAGGTTCAAGAATTCCACAAATTTTATTAAATTTTAAGAGAAAATCATGTGAAGGTATTTCATTCTTGTTCTTCCTGTTTGCATGTTTAGGGAACACCACATTTATTGCATCTGTATTGGCCATTTCTTTTGAACCCAAATATTTATTCGTTAATGCATCTTGGTTAATTGGGTCTTCTGGTACTTTAATCATGGATTTTATCATTTTCATTCAATTCTTCCTGTATGGAAGAGGTAAAAAAATTAATAACATTACTGTATAAGGGGGGTTTTACATTATATATCTTTAAATATATTTCATATATTATTACTATTACCATTATTTGTATATTATTCATATTAAAGGGCATCACAAACGCGCTAATTTAATTACGCGTTTATTATTCTGGAATTTTTTAAAAATTAATTAGTAAAGTTTGCATGTTTTATCAACTTAACAAACAAATCAACTATCTAATAACCCAATCATGTCTGCGACGAGACCAGAATTGAAGTTCTCTGATATTTCTGAAGAACGTGGGTTTTATAAGAAATTTGTCAATTTAGAACCTAAACCAACAACAACTCTTCGTATTGTTGATAAAGGTGAATACTATACAGTGGTGGGGGCAGATGCAGTGTTTGTCGCTGAAACAATATACCACACTCAATCAGTGCTGAAAAATTGTAACGTGGATCCAATCACAGCTAAGAAGTTTGTGGAACCCAAACAGTATGTTACAGTGTCATCACAAGTGTTGAGTACCTTGTTGAAGACATGTCTATTAGACTTGGGTTATAAATTAGAAATTTACAATAAGAATTGGACATTATTAAAGACAGCTTCCCCAGGGAACATTGAACAAGTCACTGATTTAATGAATATTGCCATTGATTCATCCATTGTCATTGCATCTTTGAAATTACAATTGAACTCCAAAGAGGGTAATTGTGTCATTGGTGTAGCATTCATTGATACAAGCAGTTATAAGATTGGGATGCTTGACATTTTGGATAATGAAGTGTTTTCCAATTTGGAAAGTTTCTTGATTCAACTGGGTGTTAAAGAATGTCTGGTACAAGATTTGACCAATAATGAAAATGCTGCCAATGATTTGAAAAAAATTACTGGTGTGATTGATCGTTGTGGTTCTGTGGTTACCTTAATCAAAAATTCAGAATTCTCTGATAAAGATGTGGAACATGATTTAATCAAATTGACTGATGATAAATTATCCATGTCACTACCTCAAAAATATTCTAATTTATCCATGGGAGCTTGTAATGCTCTATTGAATTATCTACAATTGTTAACTGATGCTGATAATGTAGGTAAATTTGAACTGATTCAACATTCATTGCAAGAATTCATGAAATTGGATGCATCTGCCATTAAAGCTTTAAATTTATTCCCACAGGGACCTAATCAACCATTCGCTAATTCAGCAGCAAACAGCAACACATCATATGGATCTAATTCAAAGGGTAAGATTGCTTCGCTGTTTCAATTATTGAATCATTGTAAGACAAATGCAGGCGTGAGATTATTGAATGAATGGTTAAAACAACCATTGACAGATTTAAATGAAATCACAAAGAGACATAATTTAGTGGAATATTTAATCGATCAACTAGAATTAAGACAAATGTTACAAAATGATTATTTACCTTTGATTCCTGATATTCGTCGACTAACTAAAAAATTAAATAAAAATGGTAATTTAGAAGATGTGTTAAAAGTTTACCAATTCAGTAAAAGAGTCCCAGAGATCATACAGTTATTGGAATCATTTACCGATGACGATTCTGTTGATCCATCCTTGAAAGAATTGACAAAATCTACTTGGTTGGATCCATTATCCGCTCATTTAAATCCATTATCTAAATTAGAGGAAATGGTAGAGACTACAATCGATCTAGAGGCATATGAAGAAAACAACGATTACATGATCAAAGTTGAATTTAATGAAGAATTGGCTTCCATTAGAAATCAATTAGATTCGGTAAGAGATCAAATTAAAACAATTCATTTAGAAGCTGCTGAAGATTTAGGATTTGATCCAGAAAAGAAACTTAAATTAGAGAATCATCATTTACATGGTTGGTGTATGAGACTTACACGTAATGACGCTAAGGAATTAAGAAAACATAAAAATTATATAGAATTATCCACGGTCAAAGCTGGTATTTTTTTCAGTACCAAGCAATTGAAAGACATTGCTTATGAGACAGCATCATTAGAAAAGGAATATGAAAAGCAACAATCTGCTTTAGTCAAGGAAATTGTAGGTATTACACTGACGTATACACCTGTGCTAGAAAAAATATCATTAGTACTAGCAAACCTAGATGTCTTAACTGCGTTTGCTCATTCTTCATCATATGCACCAATTCCATATGTAAGACCAAAAATGTATGGTTTTGATTCAGAAAGAAAAACCAAATTAATAGCTTCTCGTCATCCCGTATTAGAAATGCAAGACGATCTGATTTTTATCTCCAACGATGTTCATTTGGAAAATGATACGAGTGAATTCCTTATTATTACTGGTCCAAATATGGGTGGTAAATCTACATACATTAGACAGGTTGGTGTAATCTCCTTGATGGCACAAATTGGGTGTTTTGTTCCTTGTGAAGAAGCTGATATTGCTATTGTCGATGCTATTCTTTGTAGAGTTGGTGCTGGTGATTCACAATTGAAGGGTGTTTCCACTTTTATGGTAGAGATGTTAGAAACAGCATCCATTTTGAAGAATGCCACCAAAAACTCTTTGATTATTGTCGATGAATTAGGTCGTGGTACAAGTACATATGATGGGTTTGGGTTAGCTTGGGCAATTGCAGAACATATGGCAAGTAAGATTAAATGTTTTGCCTTGTTTGCTACCCATTTCCATGAACTGACGTCTCTAGCAGATAAACTAGATAACGTTAAAAACCTGCATGTTGTGGCTCACATTGAACAAAATGATCACGTTCAACACGATAGTGATGATATAACCCTTCTTTATAAGGTTGAACCAGGTATCTCCGATCAATCATTTGGTATTCATGTTGCAGAAGTGGTTCAATTTCCTCAAAAAATTATAAAAATGGCTAAGCGTAAAGCAGATGAACTTGAAGACTTAAAGAAAGCTAACCAAGATGTAAAAAAAGCAAAACTATCAATTGAGGAAATTAATGAAGGTAATATTCAATTGAAGAATATCTTGAAAGAATGGTCTACAAAGGTTAAAGAAGAGAGACTGAATGATCCTGAAAAACTGAATGAAGAAGCTTGTCAAGAGAGAATACAGGAATTGTTGAAATCAATAACTGAGAAGTCAATGAACCAAAATGATAAATATTTGGACTTTATTAAAAATCTATTACTTTGATTTGAATATTTAGATATAATATATATATGCGTGTGTATATGTATGCATGTATGAAAAGTATAAACATAAACTGTAATTTATACTGGTATGTGTCATCGAGAAAAGTACCTTATTCAGCAACCTTAAATACGTCCATGAAAAAGAAATCTCTATCAAATAGAAGGTCTCCAAAGGGTAACAGTTGTCTAAATTGTTCCACTTCATAGTCATTTGTAGACTTTTCCTCAGCTTTTTTTTGTTTAATAGCTTCTTCTTGGAACGGGTAAACAACTTCACCAGTCTTCTCGGCGTCAGTAAACAATGAAGCATCTTCATGACAACCTTTATCAACAAAATCTGTTGAAACAATAGGAGAATTTGAATATAATAATTTCACCATAGTGGGGGTTAAATCACTGAATATACTAATATCTGATCTGGAAATGGGTGTTAGATCCTCCTCTTGTGAATTTTCGATTTCTTCTAAATTCACTTTAGAGTAGGCATGTTGGAAATTATAACATGTTTTCAAATTATTCAATAATCTCTTTACAGCTTCTTGCTTTTGTAAATTAGTCTGTGCTAAGATTTGAGGTAAAAGTTCTTCATATCCAATTGGGTTTAATTTATAAGCTGTAAGATCAGGCCTTAATTCATTGAAACGTTTTATAGTTTGTTCCATCAGATATGTAAAGAAAAACAACGATGCTTGCCATTTCACATTATGTGTGGATAAGTATTCTTGATTATCACCTAGTAGATGTTGATGCACACATTCTAATAATGAAATATGGTCTGAAGTTTCCATTATATTCAAATTATCAATAGTACTAATAACATGGAATAATAAGACATATATCCCTGTGAACAGATGATACATGGATTCATTGAAACGATGTGGTTGATAATTTGTGGTCAAGAAAGCTTGAAGCATTCTAATACTGGCTGCTTTATAATTTTCAGAGGCTTCTTTGAAGATGATAGGAATATGAGTTGTAGCTGAATCCACGTACAAATTTTCATTATCAGACATGTATTTGGTAGTGAACAAATTCAATAATATTACCAAATAAAGATATCTGCAATGACAATTCATTACTCGGGAACATGCGACTTCAAATTTCAATACAGAGTTTTCACCGTTAGTTTGACTAAACAACATTGATAAGTATTGTTTGTAAGTGTCTAATCTCATGCAACTATGTAAATTTTTCTCCCAATCAGCCAATGATTTTTGTAAATTTTGAATGTTTTTCATTGTTTCATCAAATGATAATTCTAAAGTCATCTTTGGAGCAAAACATGTTTCAAAAATTAATACTTCAATCTTCAATAATTTATAAATGTAATATGATAAGAAATAAGGAAGATAGTCTGAATAATTGACAATTGCATCTAATGCACCTTGTATATTAATAATGCTATCAATTTCCTTTTGATCAATATTTTGTACACTGGGTAAAATAGAAGTCTTAATGAATTTATAATAATTATCATCGGTTAAAGTATCCATATCAATTTCATTCAACAATGGTGATCTAGAAAGAATTAAAGAGTGCTTTTTATCTATACAAAAGCACTGCCACCATAATCTTCTTCTCACTGCTGCCTCCTCGGAAGATACATCTTGGTAATATGATTCTAATCCCAGTCTCATATCTAGGGCAAATCTAATGGCTGTACCCAAAACATCATCAGCCCATTCAACAGTATAGTTATCAGCGAAATAACGTGCCAATAACAATAATGCTTGTAACGTTGTCATACCTGAACAAAGCATAGTCAATTTATGATAATAATACATTGCATTTAACAACGTATTATTTTCAATGGTATTTAATTCAGATACATTGGGACTGTATCTATCTTTCCTTAAGAAATCAGTTTCATTAGTAGAAATTGCTTGTGTCACGTTAGCACCTGCACATAAACAAACATTTAATAAGAATGATTCAGGATAAGTCAATGGTTCTTCAGTTGGAGAATAATGTTTTTCCAATAGATCAAAACATTTTTGTAAAGTGACAATACCCGTGACAGAAGAGATTAACACGGCATGGAAATTTTCCAATAGTCTTTTCGCTTGTTCCTTAGGTGGTAAAGGGTATATGTGAACTTGTCCAGCAAAAATTGCAGGTGTGGAGAAATCAATCAATTTTTTCGTTTGAGTCACATACCATTTAAATGAGACAGTCAATATATTATTCAATGGTAATAAGAATTCTTCATTGGACATTGTTGGGTTCAGTTTATCTTTCACCCATTTCAATTTTGATGTAGTTAAAAGGGCAGTGGTATAATATTTGGGTTTAGGTTTTAAATTATGATTGGGTATATGAGAAGAATTAGCTCTTGCTTTATGATTATTATTTTGTACCATCTTACTTAGAAGCCATTCAAAATGTGCCATATTATCAATCATCATGGAAACTTTCTTATCCAATTTATCAACTTTGTTCACTACTGTCCCCGTTTGGGTAGATGATTCAATCAATTCATCCATTTCTAATTCTCTATTCTTTAACAAATTTTCCTTTGTGTGTATAGTGTCAATTATTGGGACATTACTAATCACGGGAATTTGTTGTAAATTAGGGTTCAATGGAGATGGTGACTTAGTCACTGTAATTGCAGGTGTCTTTTTCTTGATTGCCTTCGTGTCAATGGAATTTTTCTTTTTCCATTGAAGGTCATCTCTATGTTTAAACACACACTCTGAATCGTATCTGACACAGTTATTACATTTCCCTGTTTCTTGATCCACTGGTCCACATTTAATCTTTCTCTTTCTACAATGTTCACAAGCTTTAGAGGCTCTTTTCTTAGCATGCGTACTTGTATCACTACTCATAGAACTCATAGAACTGTTTCTTTGTCCTGTAGAAAGATGAGTGCCCACAGCGGGTGATGTTGTCTCTACAAAGGGTTGCGAAGACATACCACTAGGTGTAACACTTGTAGCAACATTAGCAGGCATATTAGAGGGCGAGGCTAATGGGAATTCCATTTGACTGTTTGCATCTAACAGATTACCACGGGAATACATTTGATCCGGTGTCAACCCATTGGTCATGTCCGGAGTGAACAAGTTCTGATTCATACTATAGTCTTTACTTAACTGTGCTTATTTAGTTTATAATTGTTGATTTATAATAACATTAGCTTCTTCTATAAGAAGTTTAAATCGTGAAAAAGCTTCCCGTTTATCCGTTCCGGTTTTTCCGCGTCTTACAAATCTCGTGATGACAGTAAATGGAAACAATATATATATAAGACGTTGGTATTGATGGGCCCAATTGGTCATTGGGGTCTACAGTTCATCGTGCTGCGTGTCTTGATTGGTTACTTGGTCTTCCAAATAATTCAACAACTGTTGCTGCCATTTCCAGGATTCAAAAGCGGCTGAGTCCGGATTGTGGCGCATTAAATTATCTAATCTGTTCCTCTCACGCTGTATGGAATCTCCCTTATCACCCCGTAGATGGTATTGAGTCTTACCGTCCTCCGAGCTGGTAGTGGTTATCTCGCGCAGTGATTCCTCGTAGTAGGATTTACCTTGTAAACATATTGTTTCATTGGGCAAGCAAACATACTCGTCGTTTAAAATATTTGCAAATTCCATGTCCCATTGAGATCTGGCCAGAACAGTATCGATGAAATTGGAATAACTCTCCAGATCTCTGCGGCCTTCGTATTCGATGAACCTATCTTGTGACACATCCCATTTGGGATCTCTTTCAGTTTGCCAAGTGAACCAATTGAAAACACGTCTCCATAGGGGTAATTGACCCTGTCTCTTGTCCCATTCACTGGAATCAATCAATTGGTTCAATGGTTTGATTATCTTGACCAGTGGGTAACCAGGAAGACCTTTACATAGATTCCCACCGTAGATATCACAATCCACTTCCAAAAATTGTACATTCGAGTTATCCTCGTACTCTTGTGTCAACTTCTCAAACACAGGTTTCAAATGCTTGCAATGAGAACACCACTCAGTGTAGTATTTAACCACATGGAAGGTACTCGTGTCTCGGTTCACGGCCTCGTAGAACTCCCCTTCCGTGAGAACACTCTTCGCACTCGCAACTGTAGCTGCCCACAACAACAACGTAATCTTGGTCAACTGCATCACTTATTTACTTGCTTCCTTCTTTGTTTGTTTACCCTGTTTGGATAGTTAAATTGCACCTGTTTAGTGAGCCTCTTTTTCTATCACTTCGGTCAATTCCGAACCTGTCTTTTAAAGGGAAATATATAAAGCGACAGCATTGAAATAAAGGATGTCTGTAATTGGAAGCTAGTCTCCATCATCTAGAAAATAATTAAAGCAATCAAATATGTGGATTGTTAATTACTTAGCTGCCATTGTTTGGCTGGTTGGTATTGTACAGGCTTTCCCCAGCAAGAAATTCGCTCCTCATATCGCTAGAGAATTAGTCGATAAGACTAATGTGATCTCTGTGAATTCTTGGGACCAGGACGCAGGGGTTCCAGTGTCATTTATCGAATACGATATCTCTTCTGATTCTTGTCATGGTGTAGATTTCAAAGATAATGGTAATCCAGTGTTATTATTGTCTAAGAAATCTTCCACTTATAAAAATTGGAAGGCCAACAAGGATAACGTATCTATCACTGTTACTCATCAACATAGGGGACATGCTAATTTGAGAAGTCCACGTATGGTCTTATATGGTAATTTGAGTGAATTGGATATTGACTCTAAACAAATTAAAAAATTGAATAAATGTTTCATCAGACAACATCATGACACTTGTCATTGGTTACCTCATGGTAAACACACTGAAGTGAATGACACACTTTATTTGGAATTTGATGTCGACAGAGTCTACTTTATTGGTGGGTTTGGTGATAAATCATTTATTGGTAACATTACTCATGATGAGTATCATGATGCTAAAAAACCACATAAGAGACCTTGTCCACCACCTCATCATCCAAGACCTCCTATGCCACCACATCATCCACCAGGACCACCAAAACCACCTCATCATCCACCAAATGATGAGAATGATTGGGAAATGATTCATGATGATGTTGAAATGGGGGACCACATGGATGAGAAATTCTTAGAAAATGGTGATGACATTGAGAATGATAATGATGAACATCACGATGTATACCATCATGACAAGGATGATGAACATCACGATGAATATCATCATGACAAGGATGATAAACATTACGACAAGGATGGTAAGCATCATGGAGGTAAGCATCATGGAGGTAAGCATCATGACAAGGATGATAAACATCACGATGGTAAACACCATGACAAGAATGACAAACATCATGAAGGTGAACACCATAATGGTAAGCACCATGACAAGGAACATAAAGATGAAAATTCAAGAGATCAACACATCAAAGAAGAAAAGAGTGAACAAACTGTTATGGATATCTTGAAAAAGTTCTTCAATAATTATTAGTTCCAAAGTGTTAGTTTAATTTCATATTATTCGTTAAAAATTTATATATGTCTTTAAATATAAATGGTTTCTCTCGTTCTATATTTCACTGCCAATATAAGTTTTCCTTCTATATTCAATAAGAATTTCACTTTGTGATTTCCAGAAAAGTGTTCTCACTGTACTTAAAGTCATATCATTATCTAATACTTGTCCCCGACAAAGAAGTTCAATCCACACAGTGGGGTCCTCTTTGTTTTTCATTTCTTGTGTCTTGGATTCTAATCTATCCACCACATAATATTTAACTTTCTTGATTTTAATCATACCAGGTGCAGTTAATCTAGAATTGTTATCTGCAATTCTTGGTAATTCCCTACTACTTGTACTGGGTTCATTAGATCTAGATCTACCAATTTTAAACATGCTGTGGAATTGTTGTTGTGATGATGATGCAGATGATGGTGTTTGAGTTGTACTTCCACTGGTGTTATTACTGGTACTACTCCAAGGTGCAATAATAAAATTTAATTTAGGTTGTGTATCTTCCACAGTCTTAACATCTTCGAAAAGAATCTTAGCAAACCAGAATGGTAAATTAACTTCTAAACCTTCATACAGTTTAATCTTATCCTCTAAATTGTTTTCAGACCTCTCTGATTCCAAGGAGTCATGCATTTTTTCATTAGATGGTTCTAAATTACTGTCCTCCATAATAACTGGAGTGGAGGAAGAACCGGCAGAATTAGGTGAAGATTCCTCTTGGTTCATTTGAGTTGGAGGAAGAAAAGTAGAAAATAATACACGTCCACCACATGAGCCTTCTTTCCAACAATGAATCACCAGTAAAGAACCTGATTTTACTTGTACAATGGGTAATGTAGGATCTCTACTAATTTGTGTGTCTGGGATTTTCTTCGTTAATAATTTCAATGAAGAAGAATTGTTATTATATTGTTCAATGTAAGATTCATGAATTTGTGATAATAAATCTGACATAAATTCCTCGCGTCTTGGTTTAGAAATTGGATCATTTAAGGCAAGAGTAGATCCATGTCTTGAATTAGCACCTGATTTCAATTTAGAATAAACACTATTTGTCAATTCAGAACTATCCTTATTGTTATTTTTATTATTGGTTGGTTCTGGACTGTCTTTCGACCAAGTGAATGAATGTAAAGTATCATGTAAATCATGATTTTCCGCAGATGGTGACATACTATCACTAGTATATGGACGAGATTCATCAGGTATAACCAAATCATTTGGTTTACTACTTCTGAAATTTTTAAATTTCCTGGAGAGTAGAGAACCTGAACTAGCAGCTCTAGCTGATCCCGGTTTAGACACGGGCGAAGGTTGTTCCAATTCAGGAATATCTGCCACCGTGGGTGATCCAGTTAAATTAGAAGTATCATCTAAATTTAAAGTGGTAAAATCTGTGCTCAAATTTAATTCTTTAGTCAGTGGTGTTCCAGGTGCAGTTAAAAATGGTGAATCAGGTTTACTACTCCCCATTGACATTGATGAACCTATCTTAGCAAATGCAGATTTTTTCCTTGATTTTTCTTTTGATTTAGCAGAATCAGATATTTCTACAGGAGATGATGTTGTATGATGAGGATGTTTTTTCTTGGCTAAAATTTGCTTCCTAAACACTTCATCATTTTCAATTTCATAAATCATAAAATCATTAAACAATGAATTGACTACAATTTTCCCCAGATTATATCTACTATCAGGATTTAATTCTACGTCATTAATAATATTATACGATTCAAATGCAGATCCATAGATTTCAGTGTTTAAAAATTTAGGACCAATCTTTACGAATAGCATCCCAACTTTCACTGACACAGTACACCAATGTGATAAAATCTCTTTTGAGGTGTATTTAATTACTAAATCATCAAATGAACCTTGTTCGGGTTCAAATGTGTCCAATAATTCACATGACACAATGTCCCATCTTTGTATTTTACCCTCTGTATTTTCTGTAATAACGTGTCTTCTGTTAGTTAACAGGGAACTTCTTGTTAATGCAAATCCACCCTTCTCGATAGAAATCTCATTTGTGGATAAATGTAAACAATTCAAATTTGAATCAGAACAGAATGTGAAATATAATTTATCATTTGAAATCAATTTAATGTCTAATATACCCAAATGTTTATTCTTGTTGAAATTCCCCCTTGCGTTAAACACTACTTGATTTTCAAACTGATTTACAAAACTTACTCTGTTGATATTACCTTGAGAGTCACCTAATAGTAAGTTATTACTTGTATTACCTTCAACACACCACAGAGAACAATTCCATTGATAATTGGTCAATTGTGTATAATCTTGTAAATTCCAAATATTTATAATACCATCGGATGATGTACTAAGTAGTTTAGTTTCATTATCAATCAATTTGATTAATTTTAAATTTGTATTATGTGCTCTTCTAATTCTCTTAATTTCAGATTTGCTTATTGATGAATAGAAAATCAAATCACCATTACAATCACCAACAATTATATCGAAGGGGTACATATTGTTCAAAGTTCGTATAGTTTGCATGGTATATATGGAACCTGGTTCATTCAATTGTTCAGTGTCAAAATTAGTAAACGTGTGTAATAATGTTACAGTTTCTTTATTCCAATATTTCCAAACTTTAATGGATCTATCCAACCCAGCTGTAACAAATTGTGAATCATTTAAAGGTGTAATACATTTAATATAATCATCATGATCCCCAACAATTTGCATATCCCACCCCCATTCATCTGAATCCACTAATTTAAATATCTTAATCATGACAATAGAAAAATCATGTGAAACACTGATATAGACATGATCATCAATTTCAATGATATCACTGACCCAATCGGAATGTACCTGCATTCTAATGTTCTTAATTGGTTGTAAAGTGTCATGTAATATGATAGAACCATCTCTCCCCGTGGTTAAGAAATAATCATCAGTTTGTAATGGATTCAATATTTTCGTTATAGGTAAAATATGTGAATTTTTGGAAGATAACGATTGAGATGCAATCAAACCATAACTGACAGAGAGTTGAGCCATTTCTTGTTTGTCCACTCTATGTATTGTTATGTTTATAGGTTACCGTTTGTTGAAGAATGGATTTATACCTTGAAGAAATTCGGAATTTACAAATTGTCTCTTAATTTTCACGGGAAGAAAGTATAAGCCATCATTAGTAGAAAGAAGGGAAGAGCAAATAAGCAAGAATTAGTTGATGAAATGGACGATAATGAGTCTCAATTGAAAGGTAAAGTATGGTATTGTGTGGAGAAACAGATACAACAGGAATTGTCCGAGGTTGAAGGGAGCCCAGTACCGGATCATACGAGCAAGTTTACCAACGCATTAGTAGAGTTGACATATCAACGAATTAAAGATATGGGTGAAGATTTAGAAGCGTTTGCTCGACATGCTGGAAGGAACACTATCACGATAGAAGATTTACAATTGTTATTACGACGTTCACCTGATTTACAGAGAGAAGTTTGCAAATGAGGTTTCATTTTCTCTTAAACGAGAAGTTGTCGTATAAATATTGAGATGATAATAACATATGTTTGCCCCTTTTCGTGCTCATTGTTTTGACACAATTGGGACAACAATTTTCTAAGGGGAATTACTTAGTTATTTGAGTGTATCAATTGCCATTATTAAAAGAGATGGTGTATGATTGTCTTTTGTAATGTAATTATCATAGCATATGTCTTGGATGTGAAGTAGCGGTCATGAGAATTATCGATTAATATCTCTTTGTTTGGTGGTAAAGCAAATTATTAGAAGTTATTTCTCGATATTGATTGAAATGAATTGATTCAATCATCATTTATTTTTCCTGGTTTATAATAAATATCAGATAAGAATATAGTCACTTTTTTAAATAATCAATAATGTATTTCTTTGTATCAAAGGTAAGTTTCCACTTTTATCTGAGTTTAGAAATCATTTGACTCGATTAGGTTATCAACCAGTGATCCCTTCTGGACTAAAAGCTTCAAACAGTGAAAGATCCGAATTGTATTAAATCAATTCCAATTAACCACAATTGGATTAGATAATCAATTTACACGTGTATTTGTGTTTGTTCAAAACAAGTCACAAGAAATAACATAAAATATGCACCTGTATATAATTTTGTATCATCTGTTCAGTATGTTGTTACATTTGGGTACTATTATTATCGACCACTGTGTTTTCAACAAAGGGAAATAATTTTTTACAGTCAACGGCAATAATTATAATATCTTTACATACATAGCCCCAAACATGAAATATTTTGTTGCATATCATTAGTATGTCTCTATATTAATCACTGTATGGTTGACAAAGACAACACTAACTCCTTATTGTGTTAAAACATTTTCCACGCCACGAAAAATTCAAATAAAACCATGAAAAAGGAATGTAAAATATTTCAGCACTTCAATAACACCACTAAACTATTTCCCATATAATAAAAACTTCTGAGACGTCCTATAGACAGAAACTTGATCTCCCTGTGCGTGACCTGGTATACACAACCACACACAAACACCGTTCTCCAAACAAACATATTAGTATGGCAACTTGGCCGAGTGGTTAAGGCGAAAGATTAGAAATCTTTTGGGCTCTGCCCGCACAGGTTCGAGTCCTGTAGTTGTCGCTTATTTTTTTTTTGCACATGCTCCATTGCCCGCCGTCCCGGGTGACACCCGCACGTGCGCACACATGATAAGAAACACATTCAATACACAATAATAACAACCAATACCATAAGAACTAACACTACAACACAAGACAACACTCCCCGCTCGTATACGAACGTCACACACCCCGTATACGATCACCGTGCCTGTTACCACTGACATCACCTCTGACGTCACTGTCTCTATTTCCAATTTTGACAGCGCCGTGCCGTCTCGTGCCGTCCCGCGTCGTTCCGTTCCGTGTGGTGATCACAGCCGTGCCACTCTCCCCGTTCCCTGCGCCAGTTTCTGTGGCCCGCGCCCGGTGATACGCGGTTTTCCCTGCACTGAACAAGACGGGAACAGAACCAGGAAAAATTTTAAAATGGGCACGCGACGTTTTGACAGTGATTGTTGTTTTTCTCGTTGCACATCTCATCCCGATTCCACTACATGTTCTCTGTACCCCTCTCTCACTCCCACCCCTGCCAAGAACGTATAAATACAAGGAGTGTCTACAATTGCATTGTGTGCTAGTGAATGAACCTCGATACACACGAACAAGATATCACTTTATCAATACTAAACAGTGAGTATCCTAATCCGTTTAGTAAAATGTCTGCTGACACAAGTTCATCCACTTCCGCGTTCGTTACGACGTTCGTAGTAAATTTAATCGTTGCCGTGGTCTTTACCACCGCATTCATTGTTCTCAGATCCAAATTTAAGAGAACTTATCAACCAAGAACACTAGCTGAATTGGCTACTATCACAGAGGAGGAAAGAATCGAAGAAGCGCCGCAAGGTTACTTCAATTGGTTACCATACCTGCTCACAAAACCACATTCTTTCTTAATTCAACATGCTGGTGTCGATGGTTATTTCTTTTTAAGGTATTTGGGGATTTTTGCAGGTTTATCATTTGTCCTGTGTTTTATACTGTTCCCCATCTTATTACCGGTAAACGCTACAAATGGTCATCATTTGAAAGGGTTTGAAATCTTATCATATGCTAATGTTAAGAATGAAAATAGATTTTATGCTCATGTGTTCTTATCATGGTTAGTGTATGCCCTTTTCATGTTAGTTCTGTACAAAGAATTGTACTATTATGTTTTGTTTAGACATGCGCTACAAACTACACCATTGTATGATGGACTCTTATCATCTAGAACAGTGGTCTTATCAGAATTAAATGGTAGATTAGCCGTTGAAGGTGAATTGGAAAAAATTTACCCTCAGGCAAGTAAAGTGGTTTTCGCACATGATGTGAAAGAATTGATTAAAGTTTGTAACGAGAGAACTAAACAAAGTCAAAAATTAGAATCCACTTTAAATAAAGTGATTAATAAATCGGTTAAAAAGCAACATAATAAATCACAAGAAAAATTAGATAAATTTTATTCTGGTAAACCAAAGGATGATTTAGCCACTTATATCCCTGTCAATAAGAGACCAAAACATAGAACAGGTAAATGGTATTTACCACCAATGGAAAAATGGTTCCATAGAGAAAAAGTGGATACCATTAAACATTGTTCACAAGAAATTGTGGATTTAAATAACAAGATTCATGATTTACAAAATGATTGGCAATCAAATAAAAGATTACCTGCTGTGTTTATCGAATTTGAAAATCAATTAGATGCACAAGTTTGTTATCAATCTATCACTTCAGTACTGGGTATGTTTGCATTTGGTAAAAAATTTATTGGTGTAGCACCAGATGATATTAATTGGGGGAATTTAAATTTAACGAAAAAGGAAAGATACGCAAGGTTTGTCGGGGCTAATGCCTTCTTGACGTCAATGATTATGTTTTGGGCTATCCCCACAGCTGTCGTAGGTTGTATCTCCAATATTAATTTCTTAACCACTAAAGTTCCATTCTTAAAATTTATTAATAATATGCCCACTTTCCTATTAGGTATCATTACAGGTTTATTACCAACAATTTTATTATCAGTGTTAATGTCTTTAGTACCACCAATTATTAAAAAAGCTGGGGACCTATCCGGGACTTTAACCAATGAAGAATTAAGTATGTTTACTCAATCATGGTATTATGCATTCCAAGTCATTCAAGTGTTTTTAGTCACTACATTAGCATCATCTGCATCTGCCACAGTTGAGGCAATTATAAAAAAACCAGGTGATGCAATGACTCTGTTGGCAAATAATTTACCAAAGGCATCAAATTTTTACATTGTTTATTTCTTACTATTAGGTTTATCAGCCCCCTCAGGTGCATTATTACAAATTGTCAATTTAATTAAATACAAGATTTTATCCATGTTAGACTCAACACCAAGAGCTAAATGGACAAGATTTAATCAATTGGCTCATCCAGATTATTCTGTCACTTACCCCACAATCCAAATCCTAGTGTGTATATTCATGTCATACATCTTAATTGCACCAATTATTCTAGTGTTCTCCACATTTGCATTAATACTCACATACATTGCAAATTTGTATAATACAAATTATGTCTCAGGTTTCCCAGCAAATGACTCTCGTGGTAAAAATTACCCCATGGCTTTATTCCAAGCAATGTGCCCCGTTTATCTATGTCAAGTTTGTTTAATTGGTCTTTTCATCATGTCCAAATCATGGGGACCCTTGGTATTGGAAGTTATCGCTTTGGCATTCACTGCAGCTTTACATATTCTTTATAAATGGTGGTTCCTACCTGTCATTGATATTGTCCCCATTTCAGCAATTAAAATTGCAAGAGGTGAAATGGATTCAAGAGAATATCCTGCATCTGATTTAGGTAAATCTGAATTAAATCAAGTAATTAAATCACAAAAACAATTATATGAAGAAAATGTATCTGGTGGGATTATAAGAAATGCTACTAAATGGGAATTGAAACATGCCGATTTATTACCTTCCAATGATTCTGCCACGGTCAATGGGACCATGGATGAAAAACATAATAGGAAACCAAGTACTGCCACGGGGGCTACTCTCACCACAACTTTTGTCCCAGAAGATGAAGAATTTCATAAATTTACATACAAAGATGTGGAATCATTACAAAAACCAACAAATACAGAAAAGGACACAAAGATTCCATCACGAGGGATATTAAATCGTGGTGATGTGGGGGACATTTATTGTGATCCTGATGCATTTAGACAATCACCAGAGGCATTCCCACCAAATTTAGTCAAGGGTAAATCCAACAAACAAAGATTTTTGAATTTCTTCCAAGCTAAAAAATCATACACGTTTGATAAGATGAGAGAAAGATTACCTCATGTGTTTAATACTACCATTGATTATGATGAAGATTATTTAGAAGTAGCTTATTCAAACCCATGTGTGAGAGAAAGTGATCCAATTATTTGGATTTGTAAAGATCCAATGGGTGTGTCTCAACAACAAATTAATGAAGCCACAGAAGTTGGCGTAGATGTAAGAGATGAACACACAGAATATAATGAAAAGGGTAAACCAATGTACACTTTCAATCCACCAGATTATGAAAGGGGCACTAAGAAATAATTAAAGACAATAATAATAATAATATGTAATACTTAATTTGTTAAATAATTTTAATTGAAAAAAAAAGTTCAATGATTTTATTGTAATTAGATTTTGAAAAATTTATGTTTGGGTAAAGTAAATAATTGAATATTTTTAAACTTAAAATCAATAAAATATTAATTTATAAGAGTACGTTAAAAAAAATGTTTTCAAATAAACTTAAATATATAATACAATACAAGATATTAACAAAAAAGTCTTCAGTCGAAATAATTTTTACGATATTATCCTATGAAATTACAAATGTACATTAATTATATATTTCTCTATTATTGTGTCTTTCTGAAAGGTTGGCATTTCTTTTCAACAACGCTGACTCATTCGCCACGTCCAAACCTCTGGAACGACTGAGGAATTCCTTTCTATAATCATTAGTCATCACTATCGTGCATGGGGAAGGATTTTTATCTGATGAAGACCTTGATTTTGTAGTGAGATAACCAACACTATGCGGTCTTAACACTGTCGCATTTTCTGTTTCCTCTTTATTTCGCTTACTATCGGTATTAACTAATCCAAGACGTAATAACCTCCCATAGTTGCGATTGCGTCTTTCCCTTTCCTCTATCACCTTTTTTTGAAATGCAAGTGTGTTACTCTCTTCATAAAATAATTTTTCCACCTCTCTCCATTTCTTGGGTAGATTTTCCATATAAAACTTTGGTTTTGGTAGTGCAACATCACCAGGAAGAGGGTTACAATATAAATAACAGGACATTAGATAGCACCAGTATTTATTAATACGCATACATTGTATAGTCTCTTGTAAATCATCAGTAGAATCATCCAGACAATGGTATCGTTTCATATAATATTCATTCTCGGTATGTGGCTCTTGCTTTGAAGTTTGTCCCTTCTCTTGTGTTCTAAACATACCATTAACACGAACGGTTACTAACGGTTATATTCAGTACTTAATGTACAACTATATTTGCTAATTATACTTTCAAGTTGAAGATCAAACATATTTATATTGTATCGGGACGTCAAAAACGATTCTTTTAATATAATGACGCGCCCTCTCATTTTATTGCCTATATACATATTGTAACAAACACAGGGCATAATACGTTAGAAAATGTTATATATTCAAGAGGAATCTTTATCAGCACTCAACGTGTGAAGGGGTAAAGACAAAAAAACAAATGAATTCCAATACAGGAAATGATTTTCATTTAACACCTACATAATAATAGTAAGGTAAACTTAATATCCTACTAAACTTAGTGACACTAAATTATTTGTAGCAGTAAACCTAATATTCCTTGTAGTCGGTATCGGATACCATTCAACTTATTTCCACTCTCACTGTCCATTTTACTTACCATGGTTCAGACAACGAACCTTTAATTAAATTATTATATATATATATATATATATATATCGACCTTCAAGCTGTTTCGTAATCAAAATAAATTCGGGTTTAGACAATGATCTACATACTTCTCAATGTAGATGTTAAAAAGGTTGCCAAAATAACCCTTGTTATACCTGCTCTAGAGTACATATTCCATTATTTCTCTCACATATGAAAATATCTCCATAAAACTTGCATTGCTCAAATACGACTTATCACTCATAATAATTAAATCTCAAATATACAACCTAAGATTTTAGGGAAGTTTCAAAAACATAGTAGTCAATTTTCCAAAGTCCATAGTTTTGGTTTACTGAACAAAAGTATTTAAAAATGAAATACCTTTTACAATATTATCGTTCCATTAAAAGACACTAGTGAGAAGATTAATCATCTGGCGCTAATTCAATTCTCAATAATCATTCTATGTTTGCGGTGAAAACATACTTGATCAACAGACTGTTAAATATTTTCATTGGCGACGTGGCAGTTATAATATGTACTAGGTGGAACTGACCATTTCAAACAAAGAATATCATAAATGAATATTAAACATTTATTCCTCCATTATTGTGTTTCTCTGAAAGGCTGGAATTTCTTTTCAACAACGCTGGCTCATTTACCACGTCCAAGCCTCTGGAACGACTGAGGAATTCCTTAATATAATCATTAGTCATCACTATCGTACATGGGGAAGGATTCTCATCTGATGATGTCCTTGATTTTGTAGTGAGGTAACCAACGTTATCTGGTCTTAACACTGTCGCATTTTCTGTTTCTTCTTTATTTCGCTTACTATCAGTATTAATTAATCTAAGACGTAATAACCTCTCATAGTTGCGGTTTTGTACTTCCCTTTCCTCTATCACCTCTTTTTGAAATGCAGGTGTGTTAATCTCTTCATAAAATAATTTTTCCACCTCTTTCCATTTCTTGGGTAGATTTTCTATATAAAACTTTGGTTTTGGTAGTGCAACATCACCAGGAAGAGGGTTACAATATAAATAACAGGACATTAGATAGCACCAGTATTTATTAATACGCATTCGTTGTATAATCCCTTGTAAATCATCGGTAGAATCATCCAGACGATGGTATCGCTTTATGTATAATTCATCATCATCTTTATTGCTGATGTGGTCCTTTTCCTTTAATATTCGCGGAAAATGTTGTTCTGCTTCTTGTGCTCCAAACATATCAATTCACAAAGGGTTAATAACGATGATATTTAACTACATTTGATGCAAATACTTACAAGCAGGAAAAGATCAAGCATACTTTTATTGGCAGCAAAATTAAAAAGAAAAAAATGTGACCTCGCTTGATGAATTTATGCTTTTCCCGCGGAGGAAATGTGACGTGAAGTATATTGATGGATATGCTATTGGAACTTGCGAGAGACAGTGCCGATCTAATAAACTATCAGTAACTAAAACAAACATACTCTTTAACAATTATTTATGGGGATTTGGAAAACTTAAAAAACTCACCATAAGAAAAGTGTGAGACATATTATAAGATTGACAAATGTTAAGTTTCCCAACATTCGATTTATTTCCTATATGTGGATTTTATCAAATCAAAAATTCTATTATAGCTTGCCTGAAATAATTATGACTAAATAAATGATAATATCAATATCATGGATGAATTCATAGAACCTTTTAGTGCTTTATATTCTACAGTTGACTTTATAATTTTATTTTCAATAAATAATTTTAAGCAAGAAATGAAAAACACCGCAGTTATTACCAATACATAACAAAAATACTTGATATTGATTGGTGATATATCTTATGTATATAACATCTTTCTATCTATTTGTTTATGACAGAACAGTTTTGTACAGTTCAAAATATTTGAATAAATTATTTCACTTCTCGGGGTAAATACCCGCACCTTTAAATTATCTGAAAATCAATCAGATTTCTCGAATATCATTATCATTAAGGGGGACACTGACGAGTAAACAAAAAGAGGAAGATGGACACATTCAAAGTTTTTTTACAGTGTGATGCCTCTTTTATTAGAAAAGATATTCCCTATTCGTGTATCACAAGGTCCGATATAGAAAATTGGGTGAAAAGTGATTGGCAAATAAATAATGTGTTTGACAAGTACACCATTGCTTTTAGATACACCCCTGACTTACGTAAACCAGAATTATCATTTGAACTATTTCAACGTGATGAACAATTACAATATAGTTATATCAGAAGTATACCTATAGTTTCAAACCAATCAGTTCAACATATTGACGAGGTATTAAGTTTTGCTAGTCAACAACTTTCTTCAGGAAAGAGTATTTCTTTAAAACTATATCCTAAGACAAGAGAGCCAAATGCAAATGATAAGAAGAATGTTGTCGATGACAGTGGTATTTCCTTATCAAATGCTCAATTGAATGACATAGCCTCTAAACTGAATGAATTGGAATTATCTATCAAAAATCAACATGTTACTCATTCCGATATGGATCAAAACACATGTATCAGTGTTTCCCCCAATAACAATGAACTATTTGAGTTTTTTAATAAGATAAAAACTGAACAACAGTTGGAAGAATTAATGCACGGTTATAAGAAATATCAACAATGGATGAACTCATACGATAACGATGAAGCAAAATTAGAAGAACATTTAAAAGTATTACGTGATTCTACTGAATACTTCTCCACAGAATCTTTGTCATTGAAATATCCAATCAGCCTAAAGATCTTCAAATTGGATTTAAACATTTGTTTCAAATTTCAAAATGATTCTAATGTGACAATGCCCGCTGCATTATCTTTAATAATTACATATTCCAACAAGACCACTTATAAATTAGATATAACACATGGTATTGGACCCAATTCTACCAAGACTTTCACACGGTTTCAACATGAATTGGGGGGACTATCTCAAATATTAGATATCCAGTCAGTCAAGATTGTCAATCACAGGGGTCAAGTGTTATACAGAGGTATCAACGATACAATGAAGGGAGAAGATCAATTAAAATTTTTCTCTTTTGTTGTCATGGATGAAATTGAATTCACAGATAATGACAATGATATCATTTCCACTAGTAACGATAACGATACAATAACAGGTAATGATATAACGGATATTGACGGATACGATTATCTAACAGATAGTGATCTTTAACGTATGGTTCGATAAAATTTATGTATTATTTTACATTATTCTATAGGTTTAATTTTTAGTAACTGAAACATTCTTAGAAGATTATTTTTGTTTCTATTTTATTTCTTTTTCTTCTTCTTCTACTTCTAGAAGAGAGGGTCCCTGTTGCACCGAAAATGGTAAACATAATTTGTCGATAAACAATGACATATCGTTCTCGAATAACAATTTCTTCAAGACATAGCAAACATGGCTATGGAGACTTTGTCAGAGAACAAACTCCGTCCACAACATCAATCTTACCGCATTATATAACAAGTCATACATTGCACTTATACCATATGATAAACTTCTCCAATAAAGGCACAAAATCACATTTCAAGATCACTCCATGGTCCAGATACATTACTTGCTTCAATTCTCTAACGGGAAAACACTGTACTTCGCCATTGAAGAGCACGTCACCAGATCTGAAAAAAACACCGATATTTATTACATCAAGAATGTTTATGTAACGACTAGATCTTCATTCTTTTTTTCGTTTTTCCTTCGTTGCCCGGGTAATATCGAGGGTCTACCTGAAGCGTCACACGGCTTTCCACGAAATGTTTTTTTCTCTCTAACAGTTGCAGGAAACTTTCCAGATATTGATTGTCAGGACAGCAACATTAACTAAGCAAAGTAACGGATTCCATTACAAGGACATCAAAACTTACACACCACTGCTCTGAGTTTACAAACAAACAAGTGTGCTGAACAGAGCTCGTCCTTTAACAAGTTTTACTACAAAAAGATTTACAAGCACTTCTCGTTTCTTTTTTTTCATTCCAAGATCCAATAAGGAATAATTGATAAAGCAATGATTGAGTTACTGGTGAAACATTTATATACGGAAAGATTAATAAACATCTTACCCGTGGAATCCTCATACAAAACGTACTCAGAAGTGGAAGCAGACCGATTTTTCATCTCATGTAGAACTGTTATCTTAAATGTTGCAGTTTCCAGAAATTTATCCGTGGTGGCTAAACAAACATTAGATTTGATAGATTCAATTCTAGGTGGTAAAGATATCATCTCTAGCAGTGTCTCTGAAGAGGCTATCCAATCTATTTTGGTGTTGCTTCGTTTGTTGAATAGTGCAATGGAATACTATTGGGCTTATATTGACACTTTTGTTGAAGAAGAAGAAACCAATAAACATTTCGATGTCAACAGCGATGCATACTTGGGCGCAACAAGAACATTGAAGGCAATCTCAGTACCCAAATGTCCAATGTTACTGGAAAAAGAGATTGCTACAAGAATAATGAATACATGTACAAAGATTAAATTTAATACAAGAACTTTAGAGATCTTGGAAAACCTTTCAAATTATTTGACTCCTAATTTGGTTCCATATTCTACCATTTTACCCAAATATCAAAAATATCTTAAACAGAAAAATTTCCCATCTTATACCAAACTTATAGATTCCACCGTGGGGTATATCCTAAGATTTGTGGCAGCTTCAAACCCTAATGAATATTGTGAACATCTTACAAAGAACATACAAGAACCATTAGCTCATTACACTTCACAAACTGAATATGATATTGTTCCTCAATTGGAATTATTTTCCTTCTATTTTGTATTGAAATCAACAGCTTTCAAATATTTCGAATGCATTAGATTTTTTTTAAGATTGTTAAGAAAGGATATTTTCCAACATTTATTACTATTTTATTCATCCAAATCATTTATCTTTTGGATAATGACAAGACCTAAAGAATATGTGGATTTATACCAAACTTTGAAAGAACATAATATTCAATCGAAATCACGCTCAACACCAATCAATTCTTTCATCTCTTCATTTTTCGATGAAATATATGGTCAGTTTAACATTTCAAACATGTTAATGAGTACTCAAAATACGGAATCTTTAGCAAAATCAAATCCTGATAAGAACACTTCACTTGAACATGCGGACTCTAGACATTCATTTTATAAAAGTACTAAAAATGCTTCAGCATCCCGAATGGCTGATTATTTACTTGCATCACCCTCTAGTGGTTACTCTAACAATGTTCAACAAAGTTTATATTCTACTGCTAACAGCTCTAGTAATATATCATGGACTGCCTCCAGTTCTTCATCTACATTAGCTACCATGCATGTTTCTCCAGGTAGTGAAAACGGTGGAAGGTCTAACCTACCGGAATTGGAACATTTCGTCAATAACACTTCAGTAACAGATAACAATATTATGAATGATTCTGATCTATACTCTATGTATTTATTGAGTCGATCGACTGTTGGTAAAAGTGAGAGTAATGATCAATCAGATTGTGGTAAAGATGCTAATAATAAGAAAGACGCTGAAGAAAAATTGTTAGTGAAAATGAATAATATGCATATAAACATCGATAGAAAATCATCTCCACAAGATGTTGCTCATTTAGAAGGTATTCTGGCCTTATTTAGTCATTTTGATGAAAATGAACCATTGACACACACTTCTCCTTTAAGATTTTTGATTATTTTGACTTTATTTGATCCAGAAATATATATGGACGTCAACCAACAAAGTTATAAATATCTTGTCGACGATGAGTTGATAAGTGGAAGCCAGGATTATTTCACAGTTGGTTCAAATAAAAATCTTACCTCTTCAGCATCAGCAAAGGATAAATCATCACGAATGCCAGGTATTAAAGACGGGTTGAAAAAAATTACAATGTTAAAGCCTACTACGAAAAAGTCCACCAAATTTTTATCATTATTAATCAAAAATCTTAATGGATCCATAGTAACATGTGATACATCATTGTTAGATTCTGTTAGAATGTTTCTGATATTATATTGTTTAACATCATCAATTTGCTCAATTGATGCTAAAATTCCAGGTGTTACCTTTTCCAAAAGACTAATTCCAATTTTGGGTGTGAATTTAGACATCGGTCAAGACTGGGATGCATCTATATGTCCTAATAATGCCTTGGCCACCTTTTCCTCTCAATATTCATGGAATTTCAATCAATTCAGAATAAAATATTTTGCCAATGCTATGCAATTAGAACCCAAATTTTTCCTTTCTAAATTAAATATGGAAAAGTTAGTTATACCCACAGATTTACCAAGATTAAGTTTATACACTGAAAGTTTAAAAATCTTTTTCCGTTTACCTGGTAGCGAGAAGTTAAATGAATTAATTGCATGTCGTACATCGGATTATTTAAAAGAATTACTACATTCAGTGGCAGAAGTTGTATTGGGTGAATATCCAGCTGTGAGGGAGAAAATTTCTGCATATGCTGATTCCATTATTGATGGTACAATCTTAGATGAATTTGGGAACAGAAAGTCATTCAATAGTGGTGCATCTTCATTGGCTTCCTCTATAAAATCTAGTTCATCATTGAAGGATGTATCATCTATAATATCTCCAAACAAACAACCTTATAACTTGGAGGAGACATCAGGCAAATCTTCACCTCAGGGGATGTCTACTTCTCAATATGTCTCGTCACCAATGGCAAGGTCAAAATCAAGCACTTTAAACCCAAATTCTGTTCCTGAACATAGTCATTTAATCGCACCTAGAGCTTCGGCACTAGCAAGAAATAGAATATTAACATCTATTGAATCAGACGATTCTTCTCCATCACCAATCTCAGCTCATCTAATGTCACTAACTTCATCTAGTCCGTCCTCAAGAAGTAGCAAACTACCTATTAGAACACCTGTTAGAAATAGAAGAGACTCCGGTGATAATTTATGCAAACCTTTGAAATCAAGATATGGTATGGATTCTGACAATGAAGAGGTTATAAATGCCAGAAAAGTTATTATCAACATTTTCACAATTTTCAATCAATTGCCAAATCTTTACTTTTTACCTCGTGAAGAGGGCTCCGACCCGGCTTGGATAAATGATACATTTAAGAATCTTGTCCAACCGATTTATTCTGCAATAACAGAATCTGAAGGAATAATTGGCCAGATTGCACAATTATTTATGGAAGTCTTATGCAAACGTGTAAGAGAATTTCCATTTGACACGTCTTCTCTTGATGTTGTGGGTTACCTTTCGGTGTGTAGTTCCACAATTTGTTTATTTTCCATAGGTCTTTTGGATATGAATATCACTGATTCTAAACGTATGGCTTTGATGAGTATAATCATCAAATACTTAAAATTACGGACTTACCTAATTTCATTATGTTTAAGAACCTCATCTTTTGATGCCGTAGTCGCAGCAGACCGCGAGACATTCCCACTTATCGCTGGTACAATAGGACGTGCGTTGATGGTATCACTGTCTACATGTTCATCGTCAGTTCAACAACTATTACAGGAAATATATCAAGAATTTATTCTGATTATAAAGTTTCATCAAGAATGGGTTGAAGAAGTGGACGCTAGTATTATAGGAAATATGCAATTCCAAGAAATGATGGCTACAGAAAATGTATTAGGTACTACATCCGGTTCATTAGCTATTCAACGTAGGATCAGAAAGGGCTTATTAAAATATACAAAGGTTCCAGATGCCATCTTGCTAGATAGTATCCATACAATGTTTAGAAAATGGAAGTACTACAACAATATTGATGACAAGTTGACACAAGAAGAGTGGTTTGATTTCCGGAATCTATCTGGTATACTGGCTCCAATATCTGGTGTTATTTTATCAAGTTTTGTGAAAAATGAGACTATCGAAAATCCACGTTTCAGGGATTCCATCTGGAATTTACAAAAGGAATATGATTTTTTCATATACAAACAATGTCAGTGGTTAAATAATCCTGATCTATTAATCCGAGAAAATTCCAGAGATGTTATTAGTGTTGAACTTCATCCTTTATCGTTTAAGGTATTATTCCAGCATTTACGTTCAAGAATCGAAGAAATATCTGCATTCGATTTGTCTCTTCAAGAAAACGAGTTGTATTATATTTTATTAGAACAGATAATTATTACTTTAAGAACTATTTTAAGAAGGGACGATGACGATGATTCTGAAATGGTTTTATTCTCAGTTGATATTATTGACATCATTGATCAGTTAGTTTTATTGGTAAAAAAGATACCTCATGATATAGCAAAATACCATAAAGCAGTCATCCAACTTTCAAAAATGATAAGAGCCATCGAATATTCAGAAAATAAGATGGCTATCAAGAACCATTTTATATTAAAGAATAGGTGGTTGAGAGTCGTTACTAAGTGGTTTAGCTCTATGATATCCAAAAATATCGATTACGATAATATTTCGAAAATGCACCGTGAAATGAACTTACAGAGACGTGATGTCGATTTCTTATACGTGGATGCAGCAATTGAATCATCAAGAGCTATTGCTTATTTAACCAATAACTTACCTTTAGAAACAGCAGCTTCATCTTCAGAAGACGAATTGAAAAGAGCGAAATTTGTCGTTTTTGGTAATTACTTTAATATTCTTTTAAAAGGTTTAGAAAAGAGTATGGACTATGAACAATTACCAGTGTCTTTGAAACACAAGATGAGTTTACTGAATGAAAATATTATTACTTCTTTGACAAATATATCAAATGCTAATATTGAAACAAGTTTACAATTTACTCTTCCAATGGGGTATTCTAAAAGTAAGAACATTAGAACTGCTTTCTTAAAGGTCTTTACCAATATATTATCCTCTTTCCAGGTTGAAAAGGATCAAGTTGAAGCCGAAAAGTTAAAGGCGATGGACAGTTTATTGCAATTTGCTATAGAGAACCCTCAACTGACATATGTTGTGGCAAGTGCCTGTCCAGCTAGTGATTTAGATGCATATGCTACTGTTGTAGTAAATGGTTTGAATACTAGAAATGCGGCACATATCATTGTTTCTCAACTTATAATAAACGAAATTAGAAATTCTGCTAGACCGACAGATATCCTAAGAAGAAATAGTGGGGCAACTCGTGCTTTGTCTCTATTGTCCAAATATAAAGGATCTGACTATTTAATTCAAACTTTAAGACCAGTTTTACAAAAGATTTTGGATAATAAAGATTACTTTGAAGTTGAAAAATTACAACCAAGCGATCCATGTTGTGAAGAACAAGTCGCATTATTTGTCAAATATATGAGAGAAATAATAGATGCAATCTGTGATTCTATTTACTATTTCCCTCCAGAATTTTTTTACATTTGTCAAGGGATTTACACAGAAACAAAGAAAAAATTTCCCGAGTATGCTTATGTGGCTGCAGGTTCATTTGTCTTTTTAAGATTTATTTGTCCTGCATTGGTCAACCCAGAATCTGAAAATATTATAGAAATAGGTTCAGCACGTGAAAACCGTCCTCTGTTAACCTTAGCAAAAGCTATTCAAAATATTGCTAATGGTTCTGATAACTTGGTTAAATGGGCTAGTTTACAATCACAAACAGAATTTTTGCAAGAATGCAGCAAAAAAATATTCGATTTTTTGAAAGAAGTGTGTCGTACAGACAGAGTACCTGCACTTAAAGTAAGAAAAGACGGACCTTCAAAGCCATTTGAATTTAACTTTCTTCATCAATTTATGGTTACTCATGAAATTCAAATCAGAAAAAGTTTAAGAAATGATTTAGAGACTTTTGGAGATGTCACATTTTTCAAAAACACATTCTTTTTATTAGATGATCTTTTTGGTAAATTAGGAGAACCAAAATTTGAAACAAGCCATGAAATGCCTGAATTTATCAGAACTCATAGTGACAAGTATCCAAAATTATATGATTTTATGAACAGACTAGCATTTAGAAAGCAAGAAGAAACTAAAAACGAACTTAAAATCGTTCATGAATCGTTAACATCAGAAGGTATACCTATTATCTCATTGATTCTTGGTAAAGGAGCGAACAATGGTGTTGATATTGATACAGCTATGTTTAAGTTTTTACAGGTATATGTGAGGATCTGGTCATCACAACATTACTTTGTTTTAGACTGCACAGAGTTTGATCCTGATATGTTTGATGTGAAAAAAATGGTAACAATATTTAACACTGTTCTTCCTATTTCGGCTGTTACTAATTGTAAAAGATTTTATCTTTTGAATATTAATGAGAATGTCGTTACTGGTTGGAACCATTTCTTCCAGCATGAAAATATCTTTATTGAAAACAACGTTCCATTTGATTTTATCAATACCAATTCTGATGGTGAACTATACAAGAGTTTGAAAGTGTATGGTGAAGGTTTGGATGTGTTGGATGACGTTCGGGTATCATTACATGGCTTATTCATGTATGATGAAGTCAATGAATGCTCGAATCCAATATCTTTGAAAATAGGTAACAAATACTTTCAAGTTTTGCAAGAAACAGGTCAAGAAATGAAAATTGGCCAAGGAGAAAGATTGGTCACAGTTAATACCAACGAAGTAGAAGAAATTCTTAACATATCATCCGTACATGCTTCATCTTTTGCTGGATTAACGGGCGAATTTACAGTCAACCTGTATGACGGACAAAGATTGATATTTTGTAGTCCAAAGTACTTGGAGATTGTTAAGATATTCGAGTACGTAAAATCAAGAGAAGAAGCTGAATTTAATGTTGATACCCAACCACTGTCTTCCTCAGATACAGATATTGCTAGAGAGATGAAAGAATCTCAAGAGTTAAGGGATTTGATATGTCACCTAATTCTTGTTATGATGGTTGGACTGTTCCATGAAGATAATACTGTTAAAATTTTATCTTATAATTTATTTGCTGAAGCTGAAAAGGCATTCCGTCTAAATTTAGGTACTCATTTCCACAGAACATCAGAGGTATATGTTCCTACCGATATAACGTCATTCCTTTACTTGATTGGTAGTTCGCTAGCAAAGTCGCATCCTGAAATCACTCCTTGTATGTGGAAATACTTGTTGATGGGGTTGACCGAAGGAATAATTCCAAAGGATTACATCCCACAAACAATATACACCCTTGCCTCTTGGGTACCGAGCTTATATCAATATGTTTACTTAGCTGATGATGAAGAAGGTCCAGAAAAGATATCCCACATCTTCAGACAACTAATAAGACTAACAGTTGAAGAACCGGCATTTACCACCACATATTTACATGAATTATGGTTCCCAATTGCTTCAGACGGTAGATTATCTAACTTTGTAGTCGATGAAGTTGTTAATCACTCCCTAGAAAGAGATTCAGAAAATCGTGGTTGGGAAAGAATTACCGCGTTGTTATCCAGTTTCCCTACAGTTGAAGTTGCTTCCAATGTAATTAAAAGATTAAGAAATATTATTGATTCTTTCCTTCCATCACTACAATTAGAGGCATTGACTCAAAGTTGGGCTGAACTTAAAATTTTGGTAAACATCTCAATTTACATTTTTTTCGAATCGCCATTCCTAACCAATATGTTCCTTCCAGATATATTATTCATCATTTCATTACTTATCGACGTTGGTCCTACAGATCTAAGACATGAACTACATAAGCTGTTAATGAATGTTTGTAGTTCTTTAACGATTAATGACAATCTACCAAAATCCAGTCAAATTGGTATTGACGAGATCACTGAAACATTTTACAAACATAAAATCAAATATATCTCAGGTTTTAGCCAACATAAGGGTAAATTGTTACAAACATTCAATACATCCTCATTTGTCAGCAAATTTACAATTTTAGACCAATTTATCACAAATATTTTGATGCTTATGGAACGTGCATCACCAACTGACTCAATGCAGTGGAAGACGAGGTACAGAAAGCTACTTATGGATGTCATTTTTGCCAATGGATCATTTTTATCTTCCAGAGCGACCATGATTCTGGGTATAATGGGTAAAGTCCGTACATCTGAATCGTTTTGTAAGAACCTACTTTCTGAAACAATGAAAATTACAGCTATGCCAGCTGCTTTAGATGAAAGCTTGTTTCATATTGTAGCACAATGTTTTACTCTAAGTGCTATAGCTGAAGGGTTGGATCCATCGTCAGATCTTTTGAAGCAGTTATTCTGGTTAGCAGTTGCTATGATCGATACTCCACAGCCTGCTGTATACGAAGGTGCACTGTTGATAATGGCTAAGTCAATAAAGCGAGTCTCTAGTTACAATCTTCGTAACATAGAAAACCATGAGACTACAGCATCTGTTTATCTGAAGAATAGAAAGTTTGCAATTGGTATGTTTGAAGAAATGGACAAAACTCATGGAATGAAATGGAATGAGGATAATGTACAACATAATATGTTGGGTATCATTTGTAGTGGTTTCTCGGTTACATCTATTAGAAAGGTTTCTATTGACTGTTTGAAAAATCTATGCCATTTTACTTATCTTGAACAGAAAACTCATTCAATTACTACTAAGTACGAATGTTACATGTTTATATTGTTCTTGGTTACACATGGGGAACAATTTAATGAAATTTTGAAAGAAGCTAATTATGAAGGTGAAATGGTCCAATTATCTAAACAATACCAGATCCCTGCTGAATTATTGGATTGGTTATCATCTGATTCAGATGATTCCAATGTTGCCCTTTATCAAGGTGCGTTATTGTTTACCAGCTCTTCAGCTGATGAACCACTAAAATTTAGATTTTCTTTGATAATGAGATATTTATTGGTAACAAATCCTATCTGTTTGTTTAGATTTTATGCCCATGTGGAGCCATATATTAGAAAAATGATGATTGTTGAAAATGTTTCTGATTGTATGCCAATTTTGTTTGATGTTGTCAGTCAAGCTGTCAAATATGAAGAGTATGATGAAGTTAAAAAATATCTACAAGATTCTTTGAAAATGAGAGAAACCAGAGGCCTAGCATTTTTAGACGACCCACCTAAGGCAATGATATTTGGGAACTATACTGATGAAAAAATTGATCTCGATCCAAAATGGTTGTATGAACGTAAGAGGAATGTTTTCTTAATTGTGTCTAGAATGCTGAATTTATAAAATATATAGACATTAAGTAATTAATTACTACTGAATGAACACTTATGAATTTATTATTTAATTTATCTCTATCTAGGTACGTTTTGAAAAATAGATACTCACGGTATTTGAAGTGCCCAGTTTTATAAGATCGATTTATATATAATCAATAAAATATTCTATCTATTGCTCAAGTATATAATATTCTTCTAATGTTTATTGTGCTTTACTTTTGAAACCAAATGCTGTCTTATGCAATCTTTCAAATTCAGCTTTATCAGATTTATATATAAGCATTGTAGCCTTTGCATCTTCCACTGATGAATGTTCACCATCTTGAATTTCAATGTTTAATATCTCTTTAGTCAATTTTTTCAAACTTGGTGATTTACCCATAGCGTACTTTTGTCTAAATGGCAGATGTCTAGCAGTGTCACGTAGCATAGATTTGGGATGAGATAAAAGTAAAGCGTCTAAATCATGTTGTAATGCATGACCAACTAAAATTCTTCCTTCAATTATTTCAGCACATTTTTTTTGTGCTTCTTTAAACGTTATAGCATTGGCCATATGTTCTGGTTTAATACCACTGACCCAAGTTCTCCATTCAGTGACTTTCTCTCTTGGTTTCACAAATTCATCCATCACCACATGACCAAAATAATTAGTAATTGATATTCTAGCCAATGCATGTTCTTTACCTTCTGGTCCCACACCAACAAATTCACAATCAATGGCAATGTATTTACCGATATCAGTAGCTCTTTTCCCTTTAGTATGATTAATCTCTTCAGAGACAGCATCCTCCAAACTTTGATTGATCTCATCTTTCCTTCCTTGGTTAAACTTGAAAGTCTTACCGTCAATCTTATTTTGTTCCTGTTTGGCAATTTCTTCATTCATAAAGTGAACCATGTTCATAATCTTAGTACCTTTCTTAGTTACAGGTTTGAAAACTTTGGCATCTTGCTTATTTTTCTTCACCACTTTAGTCTTGGTGACTTTTACCTTCTTAGACTGTTGCAACTTCAACCAGTTTGATGATAATGCCATAATGATGATGATAATAATATATTCTACAGGGATTAGTGATCTAATAGTATCTCTACCAATGGGTCTTCTTTTTGAGATGAGTTATACATAATAATCACTAACTAAAATTTTTCAGTCATCGCCATTTCTCGAGGCCGAACCGGGTACCCGAGATACAAATATAATAATAATTAAATCAAGTCAAATTAAAGTTAAAACCATTGAATAACAAGGTTAAAGAACCATAAGCTTGATTTACCCTTTGTTGATACTGTGAACAATGGACACCGTTATGTCCATTAACCAATTAAGGTCGCAGTTTTTGCGTACCTGTCCAGAGAAAGATCAAATGCGAAGGATTATCAAACCTTATCGTTACAATAAAATCAGTAGCGGTGAAGCCGCTGAACAAGAGGAGAAAGATTTAGATACAATATATCGGGACATTTATTTAGATGATGATGGGTCCAATATGTTAGACTATTTGGAGTCACCTCCAATATCAACTACATTTATGGAAAACTACAGTAATGCTCAATCTAAATTGTATTCCAAGGGTAAGAATAGTGGGTCACCTTTCACTAAACATAACGTTGAAGTGAATGATGCCTCACAGGCTTTGATTAAACCGAGTAATTATTATAACCCTGATGATTCAAGACTGATTTTACAGAATGATAATTTAAGGTTTGCACCTGAAAGAACTTTACAAGATGAAACATTATTAGAAGAGCCCCGAGAAGACCCACCTAGTCAGATAAATTTAACTGAAGATATTATATTTAGTCCAGATTCAGATACAGATTCAGTAACTCCTAAAACTAAATTCATGGGGAGAGCTTTACCCTTCAAGAGAATATTCAAAGGAAAGAGAGATAATGAACCATCTAGTATCGCTACAGAAGATGATATTGGTAAATTTTCCTTTTATGATAATGCCATTAATAGTAAAAATAGTGGCCTCGATAAACGAGATTATTCTGGTTACAGAAGCACAAGTCGAAGAATGCACAGCTCCAAACTTAATAATAATGAACTTGATTCCAAACAAGCACCATTCGATAATAGTGATAGTAGTACACAGACCAAACAAGCTTTAATGAATAAGAGACGAAGTAAATATTCAATGAATTTTGATTATGATGAAAATATTGATGAAGATGATGAAGATGAAGATGAGGATGAAGATGAAGAATCCACCAAATTAAGATCTAGATTTTTCCAATTAGATGACGATACTAGTCTGAATAGCAATACAAATGATATAAATAGTGAAGAGAAGACCACTTCTAATAGTACAAATGGACAAAATTTGAATATCAATACTATTACGGGCAATGTTTCAAGAATAAAATCACATTTTCCTAATTTACCAAGAGGTTCTATTTTAGATTCAGCAAGGAATGTCACTTCCAAATCTGAATCTACTAGTGTCTCTAAGGCTTTTTCTGTAGACGATGAAAATTCTACAAGATCGAATAGCAGAGATGATCAATTGACGCAAGGAGATGATGATATTTCTGATATCGACTCTTACATTAATGAGCAGGATTTAGACGAATTAGAATTGATTGATTCAAATGACAATAAGAATCCATTGGTTCCTAATGGTCTTTCTAAGAGTGAATTTACTGATAGTATTAGTGGTATCCCCAGTAACATACTATCAGCACCAGAGACTGATGATCTTAGTGATGTTTCATCATATGGGAAGTCACTTTTAGGTTCAGATTTTTCTAGAGGTTACTCGATGAAACGTGACAATTCTACTCTTTTAAGTAATTCATTATCTGTGGAATCTCCTTTACCCCATCACACATTTTCATCTCATTCAATTCCTTTATCATTGGAAGGCTATGCACTTTATAGAGCAGAAGATGATTCAACATTAAACCATGTATTTGATAAAGCTGTATTGAATATCAAATCTAGTAAACGTTCTCAGTATCGAGGTAGGAAAGGTTCATCCATCTCATTACGAGAATCACTTTCACACAGTATCTCTAATAGAAGAATGTCAGCCATATCGGCCACTTTCAATAAAAATGCCACTGTCCCTAAACATCATTTAAGATCAGCGTCGTCTACTAGTACCGAAAGACCTAAATTAGCATCAAATTCAGAAATAATCTTAACAAAACATCCAAATAAAAGTGCCACAAATATCACTAGAAATGAACAATCTCCGTCTCTTGTATTAATTGATCAAGCTAGCAGGAATACATCAAAGGATGTGTTAGCACACATAGAAAAGACCACCGATTTTCAAAATCGTAACGTCACAGTATCTCAATTATCATCTTTATTTTCCAGAAAAAGGGAAAAGGTCACTGATGCAGCAGATGTGTTAGAATATTTTGCATTTGTTTCAGGTGATAGGGTACAAAAATCTGAATCTATGGAATTGTCAATATATATACATGATTCAAAAAGTTATAAAAGGGAACCGTTTAAAGCTACTGTAAGAAAATCTTCAAAAGTTTTTGAAGTTATAGGGTTCATATTGTATTTATATGCCACTCAATTTAAGCCTGCATCTTTTAACGAAGATGGGTTGAGTATGGATGACATTATAAATCCAAATAATTTTAATCTAGAAGCTGTCGACGAAGATGGTGAACCATTTGAAGATAATTTTGGTGTATTGAACAGACATAATGCTATGCAAACAATATCTGATGATGAAGTGGTTTTATGTAAGGCAAATGATTCTGAAAAGATTAAAAATGAAACGGAAACGCCTGTACCATATGATCTAAATGGACAAGTTTTGGGTGAAAGACAGAGAAACGTATCATTTGGCTCCACTACAAGTAATGAAAAGACAGAGAGTACTCTTAACCAACGTAGTTTCTACAAATCAATTATCGGTAATAATAGTGAACTGGAAAATGCAGGTAATAATTCTAACTCTATAGAAGTGACCGTTTACCTTTATCCCAATGTTAATCCTAAATTCAATTACACTAATATTAATGTACTAGTGACTTCCAACATAAATGATATATTGGTCAAATATTGTAGATTGAAAAATATGGATCCTAACGAATACGCATTAAAAGTTATTGGTAAAAATTGCATATTTGATTTAAATGATACAGTGTTGAGATTAGATGGTGTTCATAAAGTAGAAATAATATCGAAGAAGGAAGCTAGAGAATTGAAATTAGAGAAGATGAAAGCAGATATAAAGAAGCCAAGGCTACCAACAATTCAAAGTAATGATTTAACACCATTGACTTTAGAATCGTCTTCATTCTTGAAAACTGATGAGAATAAAACGTCACCTAAAGATGTATCAAAACAGTCTGCCAAGATGAAAAAACCCAATTCCAAATACAAATTAGGTTCTTTAAAGCAGCCTGTTAATGCCGGACAAGTTGGTAGTGTAAGTGGCACTGTGGCAAGTAGTTTATTCAAGACTAAAAATAGTTCCAAGTCTTCTTTACATGGTCCATCAACACTATTTCATCATCCTAATAAATCAGAAAGTACCATAGAGTACACACCGGATAGTACTACTAGCAACAATTTCCAAGATTTATTCTCTGGTGCTTATCACAAGTACAGGGTTTGGAGAAGACAACAAATGTCTCTTATCAACAAGCATGAAAGAACTCTTGCCCTTGACGGTGATTATGTTTATATAGTGCCTCCAGAAGGAAAAATGCATTGGCATGAAAATGTCAAGACCAAATCGTTCCACATTAATCAAGTCATTTTGGTAAAGAAATCTAAGAGAGTACCTGAGAATTTCAAAATTTATGTGCAAAGAGGACAAGGCGACATTAAAAGATACTATTTTGAAGCCATTACCAGTCAAGAGTGTACAGAGATTGTTACTAGAATTAGGAACTTGTTAAATGCGTATAGGATGAATCATAAGTAGATAGCAGCAATGTCTTACATACAATTTTCTCTTTACTTTAAAATGATTGGTCGATTCGGTATAATTATTTATATAGCGTTTTTTTAAAAAAAATACATAATAGTTAGCACTCCTTCGAAAAGAATAAGAAATATAACAACTTATTGATAAAGAAGAATATAGGAGAAATAATGGGATCCACATATCAGATTTTAGGTAGATCGTTTAAGCCACATCAATTGGCATTAACTACATTGGGTGTGCTAGGTTTAGTGGTAATGCCCAATCCATTTGCTGCTAAAAAGGAAAAAATAATTGACACTACAGGGGATTCAAAAGAGGAAGAACAATTTATTAAGGAATATCTCGAGAAACATAAGATATAAAGGAACTATACTCCAATTTTATTAACTATATTCCAGGATCTGATTAATTTATATTATTGTACATTTTTTGAAAAAGTATCTAGTCTATATAACGTATACACACACAAACACTAATATTCTATTTGAAAAGAGCATCGTGAGATAATGGGTCAGCAGCCAAGACGTTTTCTCTCTTTCTGACTTTTCTTTCCACAGCAGCATCAGATCTACTCTTAGCTTCTTTAGCGGCTTGTTGTTTAACTTGAGCTCTGACAAAGTTTGGTGACACATATGCTTTGTTTTCATAAATCTTTGGACCACCGAATGAACCTTCTAGAATCAAGATAGTAGTCATAACGAATCTTGGACCAATTTCCACCAAGGAAAGATCATCTTCTTCCTTTTCTTCGTATTCTTTCTTATTTCTGGCAGCACTACTGATTTCGTAAGATCTAACCCATATCTTGTCATCCACAATAGAGAAAGACATAACATGATCAATAAATGGTTTACTCTTTCTAGCTTGAGGTGGGACACCGAAGTTATGAATTAATAATTCTTTAATTAATTGGTAATGTGGAGATGAGTCGAATCTATGATCAAATGATAAAACAGGACGAGAACCCTTTAGACAGTTACCAGTGAAATTTAATTCATCCATAGTATGCAAATTTTGAATATAAAATTTAATAGTTGGACCATTTGGTGGTTTAGAAATCCATAAATACAAATCTTGATGCTTTCTAGCTTCAAAAAATAAAATGTTATTACAATTGTACAATTCAGCAATTTCGTTCAACTGTTGTAAATCCTTCTTGGTGTCTAATTTAGGTTCCTTTCTAGAGTGAGGTAAAAGGGAGTTCAAATCTTGGATCAAATGACGATGTCTAAAATTGACACCTCTACTGGAAGTTAACAAAGTACGTTGTTTGTTCATGAACTGTTTTTCATTTTGTTTCTTCTCTTTGGAAGCACCGTTATCCTTTCCAACTAAAGCTTTGTAAATGGAAGACATTATAAACAATCGATTTCTTCTTTGGCGGGTTGATTGACAAGGTTTAAGTTAGTGTTAATACTCATCACTCTTTATAATTTTCTTTAGCTCATCGCAATTTTTCAATACAAAAAAATTTTCCAGATCGTTAAGAACGAGTGGTCGTATCGTACGAGGCGATGACAGAAAATGGTAATATTAGAAATTGACATTAATTAAGCCAGTATATATATGTATAGATAGAAAGTAAAAGTGGTTATTTATGTCAGTTTTGAGGGCGCATACTTTCAATGGTAGCATTCATTTGTTCACATCTTCTATTATATTTTGCTTTCAAAGCGGAAAAATCTTGAAATAGTCGCTTATTTTCTCTTACAAGATCATCACAATTTTTTTTCATATGATTAAGGAATCTACCACTATAGATTATGTTAAAAAATTGATTGACTTCCATTTCTATTGTCCGGAATTCTTCAATTTCAACATTACTAAATTTGAAGAAATTTAACCTGTCTGATAAAATAAATATAGCTTGTCCTAATTCTTCTACCAAGTCTCCGTCCATGTAATCTTGGAATAAGCTTTTCATATATGTTAAAGCACAAAATGTTTGATTTTTAAAATATCCATCCAGACGAGCCATCCCTTCTAACAAAGTATTTTCCTGTGTCTTTGCCTCCAGTTGGTTTTGTAATTTTTTATTTTGTTCTTTCGTTTTTTTATTGGTGGCTGTTAGTTCTTTAATATCTTCTGTAGATGTTACTAAAAGTCGTTTAGTTGACTCCAATTTTTCATCTTGACATTGACAAAAATTTTCTAATTTCTCGTATTTTGTTTGTAATTTCTCATGGTTTTTCTTCAATGCTCTGTTGTTGATAAGAACCTCTTTGATATCACTTTCTAATTGGTCATTTCTCCTTATAATTTTTGTGAATTCATGTATTATTGAGTTTAGATACTCATCGTCATGTTCGTTTTGTACTTCAGAACAACCACCAGTTAGCAGTTCCTCAAAAGGTTTCAATATTTCTCTAATAATAAGTGCACTGTTGAATTTTGAGGAACTATTTGTTGATGGAACTTCAGTATGCTTTTCCTGTCGTTCTAACGAATTATTGTTTTGTTCTCTGACGGATGGGGGATCATTGATTTCGTCAAAGCAATCAGCTCGTGTTTCCTCTAGAGTAGGTTCATTCTCATTGGAGTAGATAATCTGTTTTTTTCCTTGAATTATAGATTTTAAAGACCCTTTTGTTTCGGATACGTTTATATTCAGTTCTTTCAAAGCGTTGGATTTTAAATCAAGTGAATTGTTAGTTCTATTTCCAGCACTTTTTAAAGGTGAAATATTCTGACAAGATATATTTTCAACATCATGATCGTACTTCCTATTTATTGTTTCAAAATCTGTGTTGGATCTTGAACCTGGCTCATTTTTAATATGTTCTTTATCACTGATGTCAGGGTCAGTATTGAGATTATCTTTTGATTTACCTCTAAAGAAAAAAGATCTCATTTTTTCTCTTTTAGATTTTGGTCGATTTTCTGCAGTTACATCTGTTTCACTTTTATTTTTTCTAAATGAGATACTATTCTTTTTCACTGATCTAAATGACGTTTCATTAGAACTTGAAGAATTTTCATTATCATCCGTCACAGAATACTTCCCAAAATCTGTAGTATAGATTGTTGTGTTGTTCTGTGGTTTATCCCAGTGCGTTGTAACTTCAATTTTACTGCCTGGGTTGTGCATATTGTTTTGTACTTTCAATTTTATTATAATGAAGTGAATATAAATTATTATTATCTTCCAAATACACTTTTTGTGTCGTTTTCAAAAAGCGGTATTAAGCTAATTTCCGGGTAACGATCGACAGCCTAACTGAGTCTAACACAATATAGTGTAAATTATGACATTGATCAATTTGATTCTATATCAGAAGTTATATATGATTAGATAATGTTTTTTTTATTAGAAGAATCTATATAAAATCATTATTTCTGTATTTCTTTGTTTCTTTCTTTTTTATGGTTCACCACTTAAACCATTCAAGTTTAGCTTTCAATACAAAATATGCAAGCATTCTATAAATTGCACCAACGCATATAATAACACCCAAATAAGTGGTTGTGTTAGTTACCAAATTATACGACTCTAGCACATCCTGGCCAGTTGAAAAGATACATGTACCATCAGGGTTTCTACCCCCATCATTGCATGTGAATTTTAGATCTCTAGGGAATGCAAAATTGATCAAAACCATGGATGTGTAATGAAGTGGATTTAAGTAACTAATACCCTTTAATACTCTTGACATCGATAACGACATTATACCAGAAAGTTGACAACCAATCGATAATATAACGGATATACAATTGACAACGAACCCTGGTCTCTCGAAAAATGTATTGGTCATGATACCTAAAGCTTCACCACAGGCAATGACAACAAAGGAGCAATATACCGTCGCAAAGAAATTCCCAGCTGTTCTAGGAAGCCCACAGCCCAATACTGTCAAAGCTGAATACAAAATTGAAGATACAGCTGTTAATGGTAATTCTAATGTCATGTAAGCTAAGAAAAATGGACCAATACCATATACATTATCCTCGTATTCTCTGTAAAAATAATCTCTTTCCACTGGATAACAGGCAAGGTTACTCAGCATACCGACAAAGTACAATGCAGTTGATTCTTGTGTCAAACCAAGGGTATCGCTCACACCTGTATAATTGTGCTTAATTGGAGCAAAGTATAATGCAAAAATAGCACCAAGACCTGGTACCTGGGCAATCCTTGCAGCAAGCGAGTCAAAATTTCGTCTCATCGTGGTAAACTGCCTCTTAACGTTAACGTAATATGCTAGTAGTGAAGTACATGGTTTTTTAATGTATATGTTGTACTCTGATACAAAAGTATCTTCGGAAAGAATATTCTGTTTGTCATTGAATGGAACACCCGTCGTGACGCATTTATCTTTTATGATCTTCTCTTCCCAATTTAATAGTATTTTTTCCACACGTTCTCTCGATATATATTCGTTTTGATCATTCTGTGTATTGACAGATATTAAATCTAAGAAGAAATCCGCTACATTGGTGAAAGATGGGCAGTCATGACCAAGCAGGGAAAAATATTTGATCATTTCATCAGGAGAACCATTGAATGCTGTTCTTCCTGATTTAGCTAATAAAAGTACATTACCGAATTTTTTAAACAACTCGGCTCTTGGTTGATGGATTGTTAGAATAATTGTTTTACCGTATTCCTGACATAAATTACTCAAAATTTCTAAGATAGTTGACGAAGTGAAACTGTCTAAACCTGAAGTAGGTTCATCTAAAAGTAAAATAGGTGGGTCATTCAATAACTGAATACCCATAGTGACTCTTCTCTTCTCACCACCACTTATACCTTTAACAAATTCATTCCCAATAATGTTATCCTCGCAATGTTTTAATCCTAAAGCACGAATTAAATCATCCAATTTATTTTCCCGCTCTTCACTAGTCAATTTATGTAATCTAAGATCTGCAGCGAATTTAAATGTTTCCCTCACAGTTAATGTTGCCAGTAAATGATCATCATCTTGTGACACATAAGAACATATACTTTTGAACATGGTTTCTGATACTTCCATCCCATTGAACGATATACTACCTGATTTAGTAAATTTGGAGAAAAGTGAAGATTTTACTTTCCCTGATATTAAATTTAATAATGTAGACTTACCAGACCCTGATGGGCCCATAATAGCATTAATCATACCAGGTTTAAAAACAGCATTGATTGAACGTAATATAGTTTTCTCTTCTCTTTTAATAACACCGTTCATCCATTTGGACATTGGCATCAAATGCATATAACTAACTTGCAGGTCAATATCTCTCAATGATATTGTAATTTCAAAGTGATTCATACTAGTTGAGTCAAAATCTTTGTCACTTACATGTGATATATGAGTAGTGGTAACCGGTAAGAATTTGTCTTCCATTTCAACTGCTTCAGATTTTTTGTTCTTTTTCTTTGATTTAATTTCACTTTGTAAAGTAATATCAACTTTATTAAAATGAAGAACAATAATGGATAAAATGAAATAACCAACTGCAAAAGCAAAAACGACAATAATGGGTACCGTTTGCCAATGTCTACTAAAACCAAAAGTATCGATGATTTGATTGCCCAGACAGGTTGACAAATCATTGGGATCAGTGCAATATGCATCTGTAAAAGTACTTGACATTAATGCTCCAAACCCATACCATGAAAATGCGATATATTTAGTCCATCTTACGTATACAGGCATTCTCTTTGCGTTAACAAAAAACCCACATCCCATGGAAAGTACTGTGAAAGTCATATTCCCAACCAATGATGCCTTAGAAAAATCTCGCGAAACTGCTACTGAAAGCATTGCTAAACCTGAACATGCTAATTGTGTCAAAAAAATGACTGAAAATTGTAAGAAGAATTTCTTGGCATCAGGTTCTAAACCAAACATGAAATAAGTAATTACTGAAAATGTTAAGATCATATAGAAATCATCGGAAAATAATAATGTCAATTTTCTAGCTGATATAAATGCTATGGGTGACACTGACCCCTCAGCTCTTTCACGATCAAATATGGCTATGTCTTGTTCGCAAAGTCTATATGTATCAAATAATAGGTACAGATAGGCTTGTAACATAACACAGGCATATAAACAAGCTGTAGTAGTTCTTAAACCAGCCACTGATGTTTTATCAGGTTTATAGAAAATCCATCCTACTACGGTACCGATGACAATGGGTTCTAAGATGGTAGCACTCATTGTGACATAATCACTGGCCATTAATTTTGTATTTCTTCTTACTAACACTGAAACTTGTTTCCAAAAGGGTAACATTGTAGTCATATTTTTAACTTGTATCTCCATTTCGTTATCCAATGAAATAAATTCGATATTATTACTTTGATAATCATTCCAATATTCTACTAAACTTTCTAATCTTCTGGTGGTAAGTGATTGAGCTTCATCTGATCTTCCATCTACACTGGATAAATCGATAATATAATCTGCCGGGTTCACTAAATCGGGCACTTTGAAAGAAAGAGATTCAAAATATGGTATCATTTTCCCCATTTGATCACAATACACCACGTTACCTTTTGATAATATACAAACATGATCGAAAAGAAATAAAATATCTGATCTTGGTTGATGTATAGACATAATAAAAATTCTTCCATCTTCTTTGGCCAATTTTTTAATAGTTTTCACCACTAAAAATGCAGAATATGCATCCAGTCCCGTAGTCGGTTCATCTAAAAACATAATAGACGGATTGGCAATCATTTGAGTACCCATACTTAATCTTCTTTTCTCACCACCTGATAGTCCCCTGTGGCTATTATCCCCCACCAATGTATCCGCACAATCTTTTAAACCTAACTCTCCGATCAATTGTTCCACGATTTGTATTCTTTCCTCTTTGGGTATATCCAATTTTAGATCAGCAGCAAACATAAGTGTCTCTCTGCAAGTCAGTCTAGCTGGCAATACATCCTGTTGCGGTAAATATGTCATTGTCACATTTTCAGTGGGTGATTCTGTATTATTCTTTTCCAATATGTACTTTATATCACCTTCAGTCTTTAACCCACCGCTAATTTTAGACGCTAATACATTTAATAATGTGGTCTTCCCTGACCCAGATCCACCCATGACAGCCATAACTGTCCCACTCGGTAAATCTAGGGAGAACGAGTTAACCAATGTAGTATTTGTTTTAGAGGCAATAATAGATAAGTTCCTGACATGAAGTCCAATTCTTGGTACATGAGAGAACGATAATTTATTCTCTACGAGGTCCTTTGACATTGTATAAGACACAGTTACGGAAAATATCTATACGATTCGCCTTGCTCATCTTTCTACGTATATTAATTGAATCATCACTTACTTATCAATGAATTTCTTTTGTTTTTTTCTTACTTTTTCAATTTGGGCTCGTTAAAACTCGTAAAGAACGTCAAAAAATTAAACGATAATTCTAATTTAACGAATGTATGAACCATTTACTGACATTCGATAGTGTTAATAAGTAATGATCTAAGAAAGATCAATTTTTCTTAAACCACATTCCTTATGTGTGGTCCCTTTCTTCCTCACAAATAATTATAAGATACATATTCACTATAAGGCAATAAATTGATAAACTTTTCAATTGATCTAGGTTAATCGTATCTACGCTGGCACTATAAAATTATTCTTCATGATCGTTTGTCACATCTCTGTGCTCGGAACCAATGACGAAGAGGTATTAGGAGTATATCTCATTTTTTATTTAGTAAGTACCTGAGACTTTATAAAAGTGGCATATGTGTAATCTCTCCCATTTATTGGTAATACCCTTTTTGAAAATGCTAATACTTGTAAATAAATGGGTATTTAAAGAATATAGTTATGCAAATATCTCTCTCTTTAAAGTAAAAAAGACCTAAAAAAGGGTTGGTGATTAAACAAACATCATTTTAACAAGAGTAGCGGTGACGATGTGATAATAAATATGAAATATGGTGAATAAGTTTTGTTTTTTCCAAAAGGATACAAAACCAAAACAAAGGATTGATACAATTTCGAATCTCCTTAATTATACCTCTCTACTCATCTAGGGTTTAAAGTCTCTACCACCTAAATCTCTTTATTTTTAAAATAAATGAAAGCACAGCTATCGGATTCGTTCTGAGTCTTAATTATGTTTTCTCCAAGTGTGATAACGCTTCTTATTGGCACTTGCAATTATTTTCCTCTTGAGACTGTGACATCTAAGATTTATTATGGCATGTCGTTTGTTGCGATATGTATATAAGCAATAAAAATGCGAGGATCTGTCATTATATTAAGGGAAAGATCCGCAATAATTTTGGCATGCGGACAGAATATTTAGGGCAGTGTTTTTTTGTAAACATTGTCCTCAAATTTACAAAGATATAATTACACATTGTACTTTAGATATGACTAATTTTGCTTCTTCCTCGTCTAAACGTTTTGGAATAGGGAACCAGGATGATTATTACATGAGAAGGTATCATATTCTGGATGATTCTCTAGATGAAGAGGAAAAGATTAACCAACAACATAAGATGGATGCATATTGGTGCCATCTTTTGTCATGGTATATATATTGTAATCCCCTTCCTGGTGATTTTACATCGCCAAGATCGAAATATTCTCTAGAAGGTCGTCCCAATAAATGGAGAGAGATGGAGAAATTATTTTACGAAGAGATTCCCACACCTGAATTTCAAAAAATCGTGGAAGAAGAGAGGGAAAAACATAATGGTCTCTGCAAGTGGTTATCATACTGTTTTAATAGTAACGATGGTGTGCCAAAAACTTTGAAAATTGAAGAGAAAAATGGAGGGTACAATTTCATTGAATCCACGTTGTAGAATTTTTATCTCTCTCTATTCACATTCTAAGATATTTGCTCAGCACAGTATTGTTATTATTGATAAGTTTGCATAATATTCATTGGTAATCATATGGAAAATATGTATATGTACTGCACCCGTATTGACTTTTGTACCCGAGGGCAGATTATAAAATATTTGCTGCTGTTCTGTTAATAACAAACTACAACATTATGTTATATAAAATATAGTAGGTTTCCAGATATAATCACAAATTTGCTCTAAGCATATTATTTCTAAGCTTTAACCTTCAAATAAATTGTATACAGTTTTACAAAGTGTATTGTATAGCAAAAAATATCCAGTTTGGAAGTGTGACAATATATTGGTGGTCGGTCATTTTTAAATTTCTTCAAATTCTCAATTACTATTCCGATATAGTGTAACGGCTATCACATCACGCTTTCACCGTGGAGACCGGGGTTCGACTCCCCGTATCGGAGTTTTTTTTTTGCATTCTTTTTATCCATTAATAAATTATAAATTATATTTAAGTATATAGGTTCATCTTCTAAATGTATCGAGGAATTGAGTTCCCAAGGGACGAACAGGTTCATCATCGTCTGCGAGATTATCTTCGTCATCTGGTGATAACAACCTAGAGGTACTAGTACTGCCATTATTTCTTGCTAAACTGTTATTGTTTGCCGATATATTATTCTCGGTATTAGAATTATCAGTTCTGTTTGTGGTAATCATCGTATCATGGTGGACTAACTTGTCAATGAAAGGTAACTTGAAGTTCTCAATATTAAATAAAAGACCCTTTTCTAAAAAGATTCCAATAATCCAACTTAAAATCCCACAACATAGACCTACCATACCTTGATTTAATAACAACAGCATGATCAATGAATTGATCAAAAATTGGTCATTCAGATTTACAGTTAATCTTTTCTTGTTAGACTTCAATAGAGGTGGTACAACTAACAATATATCATATTGATACATGGTTGGTGTGTATTCTTTGAAAAAATGAAATAATGACATTACCACAGGTAGAGCACCCGTTGGGTATCTGTTCCATATAGACCAAGGTAATAAAACATTTATTAAAGTATTGCATATTATTATAGTTAACGTAGTGGCTAACATTAAAAGCGATATCAAATTAATGTATTTGTATGATCCAAGCAATCTTTCCAAATGTCGAAACTGGTACCATATCAGTAATAATAATACCACATCACTTTCATTCAAACAACCTATTTGGAATAATGCTAGTCTGTAAAATTGATGGTATTCACTCAGAAAGGGATCATATTGTGCTAAAAAAATGTACTTGAAATTGGAAATAGATGCTACGAGCGGGATCACAGCTGTACTAATCATGCATAGTTTCGTTATTGGGTACTTCACTAATCCAGTGGGGGTTTCCATAGACATCTCTGTATTGTTGTTGGGCTTATTATCTTGTTTTTAAAGGAAGTGATAACTTTAAGTGTTAATTTTTCATAATAAATACGTCTTTAAATATATATACAAGTTAATAAAGTTACAACTTCATCCCCTTCCAAAAAATGAACCCTCATGAACTCAATTATTTGGTTACTCTGTTAAAGGGTGAGTCGTTACTTCAGGAGTCGTCGAAACCAGCCATTGTCAATAACTTGGTGTATTACATTCCAAGGATACGGTCATCCAGTCAATTGAAATATGTTGTAAGGGAGTTGTTCGAATCTAAGAATACAGTGTTGTTACAAGATCCTTTAGCTCTACATGAAATGACACAAGCCATTTTCCAATGGAAATTGCAAATTTCTGAACCGATTATAGATATTGCTGAATTTTATGATGTTTGGAATTCCTGTATATGCAGTTGTCAATGTTGGACTATGGGGAAATTAGCTATGGTATCAGGTATATTAACCACGTATGACACATTTAGTATATTGCAAAGAACAGCATTCTTGGACAATAAGGGCAAAGTGAAGGGAATGTATCACAATTGGAGATTGAACTATTTTATACCTATGTGGATTAATTTCTTAAACAAGTTCATGGAGAGGAAAACCATGAATCAAATAGATGTGTTGGTACAATTGTATTCTACTATCGCTATACAAAATGATTTAAGAAATCGTGAAGTATCTTGGAATCTGGTAACAGAATCTAGTATAAGATGTCTTACAAATTATATTACCCAACCTTCCCATCCTTCCACTTTTTTGAACAAGAATCTAAATTGTATTGCTAGGACGTTACAAATATCTTTGCAGAAAACTGACACGATTACGATATCAAGATTATTAGTTCAGTTGACCTCCGTGTGTCGTGAATTTTCTCATCGCGAAATGAATAGTGCTATGCCCAATAAGGAATATTCAAGTGAGTTTTATTCCAATATATTACTCTCAGTGGTTTTAACATTTAAAGTTATATTAGAAGCACCACAAGTATCTTACCCAATTGAATGGTATTATCAAGTTTTACTGTGTTTATTCCATTTAAATTTTATTACACTTGATTTTGGGGTTATTGGATTTCAATCATATGAATCAGTCTATAATATTGCATGTATTGGTATTACAAGGAGTACCATAGAAGATTTCTATATTACCATTATCAAAAACTTCGACATGCATCTTGCCACGAATTCAGTCAAGGCCAATAAAGTATGCGATTCCAACTTACTTTTCATTTTAAATTTCTTGGAAAGGACCATACCATTAGTGAACGATACCATATTAGAAATATTGATACGAAGTAAAATTGATGGTTTAGTGGTTAATAATTTACAATCCGTTAATGGAGACGTCAGGGAAGCTTCTCACTCTGTCATATTGACGTTATTGGGGAGGGTATCATCCAGTCTCATGCTGAAACAATGGCAAGTGTGCTACATTAACAAATATATTAGTCTTTCTATGAATCAGTATACTATGGGCGACATTTCAGAGAAACAGTTATTGATTTTAGTTAAGAGATTATTTGCCACACTACCATTTTTATCTAAGATAGATCGAGATTTACCAAGACAAATCCTTCAAAACTTCTATCTCAGATTGCTAAATTTTGGTCAGGACAAGTTAGAATGGAAATCGACTTTCTTGAAATGCATAATCTATCAAATTCCATATGTTTACAAAGATCATGTCATCGATTGGCTTGATAATGTGAAAGAATTATTAGAATGTATACCTTTTAATTTTGAAAAGAAAGTAGAATTAAAAGACTGTCTGTGGCAAGTCATAGGTGAGAGCCGTTCAGACGTTGCTATCAGATGGTGGTATATGAACTTCGTACCAAGTCAGAGTAGTCATCTTTAATAACAATGCTATATAGAAATATATATTGAAAAAAAAAATAAATAAATAAATTGAAAAGATCATCAAATCTTTATAGATGTTCTGTATAAAAGATAAATATAAATAAACTTATCATATTATTTAGTTAATAGAGTCAGAAGGATAAATTGTGAGGAATAATATAATAAAGGAATGTCATCTTTCGAATTTCAAGTGGAAAGCCATATTTCAGAAAAGGAACTAAATCATCAGTCTGTCTCGTTAGTGATCCCTAGATTAACCAGAGATAAGATTCACAATGTCACATACTATAGAGTCAATCTTAATGCTGCTTCTTTACGAGGGGATACTATGTTGGAATTGTTACAAGTGATTATAAGAGATTTAGGAACTTTAAAGGGTGTATCAGTAAACCAAGTACATATATTAGGTGGTGTGGAATTCAAAGGTTTACTAATGAAAATGATTGAAATAAGACCCAGTTTGGATCAAATAATGGAAATTCTGGGAGATCGAGGAACATCAGATAAATTTGAAAATAAATATATCATTGCTTTGGTTTTAACGTACATTAGAATACAGTATTTTTATTTAAAGAGTGTGGATGATATGGCTAAACGATTTAAACAAATATTCCAACAATATATTAAAGATTATAGAAAATTAAAGAGTTTAAATTTTGAATTAGATTGTTGGTCTCAATCTCAAACATTAACAGTGGAAATCGTTCACATTGATGAATTGGTAGATTGGTTAGTGACCAAAGATCAAATTTGGGGGTTACCATTAGGTAGATGCCAATGGTGTAACATATATGAAGATGAAGAAAGTGATTCTGACAGTGAATCTGAGAGTGAAACTTCTTCTGATTAAATTATGCTATAGTAAAAAAAAATTATCAGGCTGTTATTGAATATAGAATATCGAACTTTAATACACGTTATAAATGAATACATCTTCCAAACACTACCTAGATATTAAATTAGCATATCTTGGAACTCACTGCGTTCTAAAATGTAGTGGACAGTGGAAAATAACATCATAAATTACTATAATTATCTCACAAAAGTGAAGGTTTTAACTTTACTATAATCTTCATTGACTTACGCAGTTAATTTTTAATTCCAGTCAATCCGTTGGTTTCGAAATGGCAGGCACAAAGGGTAAACTGTTAAAATTATATTTCGGTTTTTCTGTAGTTGTACTTGTAGGTTTATCCTTGATTTTAACTTTCTCAGTATCTTTGGCTTTAGCTTTTGCCTTCTCCATAACTTTCTTCAATTGTATTTTTTTACGTTTTTGTAATTCTTTCTTCCCAGCAGCTTCTAATATAACCACATTATTATTTGGTAGATTATTTGTTGAAATTTGCTCCTTCCCGATTGTGTCTGCAGTTTTTGCTTTACTTTTCTTCTTATTTCTCTTTTTCTTCTTCTTATTTATAGTTGTTTCAGCATTTTTCTTTGATTTTTTCTTTTCTTTCTTAATCGATCCAGCTAATTCTACTAGTGCAGATTCAGTTTTCTTTCTAATAATTTCTTGTAGTTCAGTTTGTTTGGCTAATTCTTTATCAATTGGTTTCAATATACTCACAGAACCATTGAATAAATAATCAGAGTCATCCTGTTTTTCAAGAGTCTTCAAAGACTTCAAAAATGTTTTAAATATTCTATCAGTGACCAAGGTACCTTCTAAATTTTTCTTATTTGGATTGAAATCTTCTTTGGTGAATTTTTTACTATAAGACGTCACTTTAATGGAGGCTTTATTGGCATTATCTCTATCATCTACAAATATCAAGTTTTGTAATTTCATAGCCAATTGCTTCAATTTCTCCATGTCATCCAACATAAAATAACTTCTAGAATAAGTGGGTTCATTGAAAGCCTTTTCGGCGTAATGTCCTTGTACATAATAATAGTCTGTGACACCGAAACTTGTCATAAAATCGGCATGGAGAGCAGCTATAATAGTGTCTAAAAATTCCTTTTCGGTTAGATTGGGAGGTAGTAATCTCATGACCATTCTAAAACCTGAGTTATCATTTGGTTTAGAACGAAGTTTCCTCTTTCTATTACTATTATTCCTGTTTCCTCTACCTCTCGAGTTCCCTTGACCTCGTTTATTCGACAATTCCTTACTGATAGAATCCTTCTTAGTATCATCCACTGTACGTGAAAGTCTTTGATGAGTTTGTCTTTGAGGAGTAGATTCTACATTTTTTTTCTCTTCAGTCTTACCTTCTGGTTTCCCTTTAGATTTTTCAGCTTTGTTCCCGTTTCTTCCACGATTATTTCTTGATGGTGGTCGTCTAGCAGGTTTCTTCGTTGAATTCGGCGTTTCCATACTGAGTTGTATCTTATCTTGCTTTGCAGTCTGGGTTCAATGATAGCATCATCACAAAACCTTCTTGAATGATTTTTCACTTTAAACATTGAAAAAAAAAATTAATAGCACATTGACATCTCACTCAACAAAGAACAAGTATATAAGGGAAAGGTAAGAATTGAACCTACAAATGAGTTATTCTATTAGTCAATTCTTTAAAGACATTTTAAACAACCGATATGAAGTGTTACATATTGATTTGAATCAAAATGGTAGCAGAATTGCATGTTTACAAACGGAGATCCAAGGAAAAGCTATGGACAATAAAGCTATTGAAACGCTAGTGGAGTCACAAAACTTCCATAAGGGGAGATGGACACGGTTTAACATTATGGTATGTTCTTTCCTTAACTTATGTCGAGATATTGACCCATGGTCTAGTTGGAATAGTTCAGATGTGATCTTTCAATTTTATTCAGACTTAAATAATTGTTTGTTGAACGATTCTTACCCAGTAGATGGATTGGTACACGTGTATTTACAGGTTACAGAATTTATTATACCGTTTGCTACATCTTTGGATGACTCTTATATGACATTGAAAACCAGACGATATCAATTCTTATCGTACACTTCTTCAGTGATCTCTAAATTATTTAACAGTATTAAACCACATAAGTTAATGGATGGATCAATAGATAATTCAGGAAACCAATTAAATGCCAAGCAAACAATTCTGTTATATCTAGTAAACAAATTGAATAACATTTATTTCAGAATTGATTCTCCTCAATTATGTTCTAATATCTTCAAGAATTTTAAACCAAAGAGTTCCATCGATAAATTTAGTCAATTTCCACTGAAGGAGCAAATAGAATATAGATACTTGTTGGGTAGGTACTACTTGTTAAATTCAAGGATAACCAATGCATTTGTTCAACTGAACAGTGCATTTGGGTTACTATTGAAAGTTGGTGAGATGACAGCGACTCTTAATGACCCTAGAATTCTCCGAAATTTGAGAAGATTATTAAGATATTTAATCCCCGTTGGATTGGTCATGGGTAAATTGCCTAATTTTGAAATGGTAAATAAAATTGACGGAAATTTGGCGACCAAGTACCGGTCATTGACCCAGGTGATTAGAACTGGTAATATCCATGGTTTAAATCAATGGTTACAATATAATGAACCAGAATTACGTGCGAGACATATGTTACTGATGTTGCTAGAAAAATTGCCTATGGTCACTTATAGATATTTGATTAGACAAGTCATTCAAGATTGGTCATTGAATCAAAATTCAAATAGATTACCATACGATGTCCTGAAGACAAGTATGGCATTATCAATTAAGGATAACAATGGTAATGCAACTCAGAAGATTGATATATATAATGGGATTCATAACAGTGAAAATGCAGAGAATGTATTGGTTACTTTAATTAATTTAGGTTATTTCCGTGGTAATTGTTTCCCCTTATTGAGATTATGTGTCTTCCAGAGAACAAATGATGTCAATGATATACTTCCTCCCATTGAAAAGAAAATGATTAGTATGTTTCCACTCAATGATGAAGATTCATGGCTAGAAAATTAACGATTTTATAATTATTATTTTGTAATATTATATGTATGAATTTATTTATATTTAAAAATGAGAAAATTATAAACTTTGGTCCAAATTATTATTATCTTTGTATTTCTTTCTTGGTGGTAACTCCATATCGGCGGAGGATCTTTTATAATTTTCAAGTAGTTTGGTCGGGCTTAGACCAACTCTATTTTGTATACTTTGTTCTCTTTCCCTTTCACGTTGTTTCCTTGTTTCTTCAGTCTTCTTATGTAACATATTTTGAAGTAATACTTCAAAAAAAACAGCAGAAACACATTGAAGATGCTTTATTAATGGTTTTTCAATACTATCTTGTGATATAGAAGGTAAGTTTAGTAAATCTTCAGACAAATCTTTATACACCCTCATTTTTGTCAATGCCTCCGTTTGGAACTCGGAATCTGTTATGATATCATTCATTCTCCCTAAGATGGCCAAAGATTCCGTCCTTGAATTAGGTGTAGTGGGTAATGTATTATTTACGTTTGAGAAGTTTGAAGCGTTTACCATTTCAGAAAGATTAAATAAATCGGGAAGCATAGCATTTATATTATGAGACCCAGCTAACCCCGTTGATGATGTAGATGATGTTGGTACTACTTTAGAACTCGGCATGGTTGGGGTAGTTACTTCTAAAGTACTTAATATTTTCTGTATACTCTCTTTAGAACCCTTGTGCGAAGCAGGGATACCGATTTTCTTACGAGATCTAGAAACGGTTCTAGCACTTATCACTCTAATTGACTCATCTTCATTTGGATGAAGTTTCTTCCTAAAACTGATAAACTCTTCTCTAATATTGTCCAAATCATCCATATTCAATGTACGGACAGGTACTGGATTATTTAACAACAGCCCTAATAAGAATTGCAAAATATGGAATCTCGGTATATCTTCAGCTGAATGATTTAACATAATATTATTATTGAGTTGATCAATTTCTCTTTTCATAATATCAAAATCCATCACTGTCATTTTTTTACGAGAAACGGTTAATTCAATCAATGATTTCAAATGTTTATCAGAAACGGTTAATTTATTGGAAATATTATTTGGCTCATTTAGGGCTAAGATAGCACTTCTAATAATTTTAATGTCTTCATTATCTAAAAAAGGTTTAGAAGCACGACCGTGTATTGCATTGTTCATGTGTGTGCCCTGGATGTGATCATTGAATGTTTGTCTGGCAATGCCAAAATACTTGGCGACAGCTGATAATGAGAACACTTTGTGTTCATCGTTAATCAAATAATTGTTAACTTTGAAAAACAAAGTGGCCATTTCAATTATCTTCCGTTTCTTCTGTTGCCGTTGTAATTTGGTGAGAAAAGTATCCTTATCTACAGCATTGAAGTTTAAATTATCTCTATTGTTCAGTATTTCAGGATCCGTTATATATACTTGATGGTTTTTGAAAAATCCTGGCAGGACCTGTTTAGGGTAGCTGTTGTCATCCAACGTGGTAGATGTATCTGGTGTAGCCATTGTGGGTGTATGTTTCACTAACAAACTCGGCCCCTTTACAATACACAGATCAAACGTCATCGGCAGTGCCTAAAGATTTAAGATCTCAAAATGCTTCATTATCAACTCCTGCCCGTATATCGTGAGTTCTGCACATTTTAACACTAAAATCCTTTAATGTACAGGTAAAAGTCTCCATTATTTGATGTTCATTATTGTAGATGTCAACTGGTTATTCATGAAATGTGTGACTAGCGATTAGTCAAGTGGGAAAGTGTGATATATGTGTCCTTAACGTTCATTACTACCCATTTACATATTACTATGCAATTTGCATGAAAAAGTCCGTTTTATAGGGAAAAAATAATGAGAGGTTTCAAAAGAAGAAAGTCGCATTTCATAAGAGAAGACATCCATATAGCTTCGCTTGTATTATTTTCCAGTTTACATGATGTTAAGAAGAGTGTGTTGTTCAAAATCAGTTTCTTCCTTGTCTTTTAACCGTTTGATTCGTGTACCGGTTGGTCAAGGGGCATTAATAAGATTATATTCTTCCAACCAGGACGATAGTGAACTTTTGAAGAGAATCAAGATACCTCCTATCCAAAGACATGGAGAGACAAAAGAGAAAATGATCTCTAGACTAATATATCAGTCACGTAAGAGGGGGATCCTAGAGACAGATTTACTTTTATCTGGGTTTGCTGCTAAAAATTTGAACAATATGAATACAGATCAATTGAAAGAATATGATCAACTACTGAATGAATTGGATTGGGATATTTATTATTGGGCTACCAAAAATTATAAGATAAGCCCCATCCCGGATAAATGGAAGAATTCCAAATTATTGAAGAAATTACAAGAGTACACTGAAAATAAAGATAAAGAAATTCTTAAAATGCCTGAATTAGATAAATATTAAACGGACAAACCTCCTTGTAAATAGCTGTTGTATTTATCTATGAAGTTATATTTAAATTTTATTACTTTTATTTTATTAAATTTATTCTATGATTAACTACGTAGGGACTATATTATATTATACTATTATGGAAATTTTATTTTATTATTAAGGGGGAACTATGGTACAATGTTGGGTGGAAGATCTATGTTAACTATGGTACAATAATGAATGGAAGATCTTTGTTAACTATTGGAAATATATTATTTTTTTTTGGAACATATTAATGGGATATTGATTATTTGTTTTAATTTTGTTATTTCTGCGAGTAGATAGTATAGTGTTCTCATTGGTTTTCTTCATCCTTTGGTTTGGGTCTAGGTTCTACTTTCTTATTGGTAGTGAATAGGGCAAATATGAACGACAGCGCATACCATCCAAGTGCCATATAAAAAACATTTTTAACGGAGTCACTGATAATATTACCAAGAGTAGATGTGACACCATCGAAATGTTCAGCTCTAAATTTGATCAAATCATTGACTGAGTTTAATGATGTGAAGCCATTTTCTGATAATTTCTTTACAGCAGATCCACTGAAAAGTGTATCACTTATAATACCACCAGTAGCTTGGCCACAATTTTTCAAAAATGCATTCAATGTGGTAATGGCAACAAAATCGGTACGGAATGTGGGACTCTTCTTATCTAATTCTAATTGAGCAGATATCATGGTACTTTGAATTATAGCACCAAAGGCGATACCTGGTAAAATTAAGAACCCAATATGTTGAGCACTAGTTGAATGATTGTCTAACATTGTTAAAAGTCCGGAACCAATAACACCTGTTACCACTCCAAACATAGTGATAGGTTTCACGTACCCAAATTTACTATTTAAAAACCCACATGCCACTGCTGTCAATACAGTGGGGATCATAGCAGCAATCAAATGGATGGATGCTCTCCATGGAGAACTATTATAAATCAATTGAAAAAATTGAACAAAATAAATTGTTTGACACATGTAACCAATACAGAAGAAAAATATGGTCATATTTGCAGTAAATATCCCACGTTTTTTCAAGTTTCTCCATGATATCAAAGGTTGATACTCTACAAAATTATCCTTTACAATTTGAAGATTGGGGAAGATTACAAAATCATAGACCAATGCTGTGATGATTAAGAAACCTCCAAAGACAAATAAAATAATCACTGTGTATGACTTCCAACTGTATTGTGTACCAGCAAATGTGAAAGCTAATAGTAAACACACAATACCTGCACTGGAAACTATAAATTCGACCATATCATATCTGAAAATAAATTCTTTCACGATATCTTTCAATTGTAATTCACGGATTGTTTGTATCTTGGTTTGCAATTCATCCTTTGACCAAAATATTCTTCTAACTCCCATCGGATTGTAAAACCATACAAAAATAGCATAAGCAACACCACCAATTGGTAAATTAATATAGAAACACCATCTCCAAGTAACGTGAGAAGTGAAGGCACCACCAATGAAAGGTCCAATGACAGATGCAACCCCGAAGGCTACACTCATAAAAGCGATTAAAAATCCTCTTCCTCTCATACTAACTAATGTGGAACCAATGACAAAGGATAAACTTTGAATACCACTTCCACCAATACCAGCAATAACTCTACCACCAATTAACATATTCATGGAATTTGACAAAGCACAGATTAAAGATCCAATCTCAAAAATTGTAATGGCTAAAAGCATTGCTGTCTTGAATCCAAACAGTGAATAAGCTAATCTACCCCAAAGCATGGATAATAATGCACTTGGTAAACTATAACCTGCTACAATCCAACCTGTTTTGGAATATGAATTAAAATCTTTTGCGACATCATTGATTAAAGTTGTCACGATCATAATATCTAAAGCAGCCAGAAAATTGGCCAATGCTAGCGCGGAAGTACATACCCATAATGTGAATCCCTTAGGTAAAGGTTGTCCAAACTCATTGAGTTCCTCTGCCACTTCTCGTGACGGTTTTCCTTCCCGGGTTTGAATACTGGACTCCATACTTTTAGTCTCTCCTAAAGAGCTTATTTTCTCCTGGAAATCTTTAGACATGATATGTTGTTATTTAATGGTAGCTAAAAACATGTTTACAAAGTTATTTGAGAGAAATATGACCATTATCTACCTCTGTATTTATACTTATTGTAGATGTTGTTGGTATTATCCAATATCCGTTTGCCGCCGCGCTTATAGTTTTTCAAGAACACGGATATACATGGACATCCGCGGATTTTAACAAAAATACTAATAGACACTAATATTAAAGAGCAGTTGGGTGAATTGATTTGACTATAAGTTTCTGTAGATTTACTACCCGGAAGTACTCTTCCTTGGTTTTAATAGTAAGGGAACTTTCTGTCATGTACCAATGTCTATTTTACCAAATAGATTGTTCAGTTTATTATGTATATTATGTACTTGAATACATAGCTTTTTCTTCAATATAAACAACGAGAACGAAGTAGAACATATCGTATAAGACGATGTTCAACAGTTTCTATTACTTCCTTGTGTACATTATACATATTATTAACATTAAATAATTTAATAAAAAAATTCAAAAAAATAATGCGATTTCTGTGGATCGAACACAGGACCTCCAGATAACAGTTTTTGACCGAAGTTAAATCTTCAGTCTGGCGCTCTCCCAACTGAGCTAAAACCGCATAGTAATTTATGAAAATGAAATGTTTTTTAACAGCCCGACTAACATAAACATATCATGTGACTTATAACATCATTCAATGGATAAAGACCTCAAACTTGACAACTGGTGATTTTTTAAAGCTTTTAAGATAACCAACTTATTCTTTATCACACTGCAAGTGCTTTATCAAACTTTAAATCAATATCAAACTCCATTTTTTGAAAACTGGAAATAAGTCTCAATAATAAGGATGAAACACATGTTTCGTTATTTTAATTCCTTGGCAGTTTTTAAATTCCGATAAGCATAATAATTGCTTGGCTACAATGTTCTATCATACCCGAATCTCTGCATGTGTTATCAACCGTTTATGTAAACGGTTGTAAAGAATAATCAAATAATAAGGAACAAAACCACCTAAGTAATCGAAGGAGTTATCAGTTTTGATTGAAGAGGAAAAGTAAATATTTATGATTCCAAGATTCCAGATAACCTGTGATATGGAGGGGGTGCAGTCTATTGGTAAAATCAAGATATTTCCTTTTTGTTTTTCTTATCGGCCCTTTTAACAAATATGGAATAATTATAATTTCTTATCAGTCCGAAAAGATAAGGCAATAAGTAGAACGTGATGTCCGATGAAGACTCTCACTGTAGGTATCTTTGAGATAGGGAATGACCTTTGTTTTTCTTGATATCATATTATCTCGATAAGGAATTCAATTATTCCGTCTTCTTATCAATTTGATATATAATGGAAGATTATTTTAGTCTTGACGTCGTTGTTATTGTGTTTATTTCTCGAACATAGAATAGTAGAATACGAACATTATACAATGTCGGATTCAAGTTCAGAAAAATCTGCTAGTGGACCCCAACAAAGGATGTCAGTTGACGTCGGGGTCGTCAAAACATTTGACACAAGAAACTTATCAAACATTAGATCAGTGAGATCTAGAACAGGTGCTGGTGAAGTTAATTTCATTGATGCTACCACAGCCTTTTCAGATAATCAATTATTAGCTGAAATTGGTTATAAACAAGAATTAAACAGACAATTCTCCACTCTACAAGTCTTTGGTGTGGCATTTTCCATTATGGGTTTGTTACCATCTATAGCGTCTGTCATGGGTGGTGGTCTTACAGGTGGGCCGACTACATTAGTTTGGGGTTGGTTCTTATCTGGGTTTTTCATTTTATTGGTTGGTATTACTATGGCTGAGAATGCAAGTGCTATCCCTACTGCTGGTGGGTTATATTATTGGACATACTATTATTCTCCAAAGGGTTATAAATCTGTCATCTCATTTATTATTGGTTGTTGTAACACTATGGCACTGGCTGCCGGTGTATGTTCCATTGATTATGGGTTTGCTGAAGAAGTCTTGGCTGCTGTTGTGATTCATAAAGACGGTGATTTCGAAATCACTTCTGGTAAAGTGTATGGTGTATTTGCAGCTGCTGTGGTAGGTATGGGGTTCTGTACATGTCTTGCCTCCAAAGCTATTGCTCGTTTACAAACCGTCAGTATTGTTTCCAATTTATTCATTATTGTATTGTTATTTATTGCATTACCAATTGGTACAAAGAGAAACATGGGTGGATTTAATAAAGGTGATTTTATCTTTGGTAAATTTGAAAATTTAAGTGATTGGAATGATGGTTGGCAATTTTGTCTTGCTGGGTTTATGCCAGCTGTGTGGACTATTGGTGCCTTTGATTCATGTGTTCATCAATCTGAAGAAGCTAAGGATGCTAAGAAATCTGTCCCCATTGGTATTATTGGTTCCATCTCTGTCTGTTGGGTTTTAGGTTGGTTAATTTTAATTTGTTTGATGGCTTGTATGTCACCAGATGTTAGTGCTATTGTGGAAAATGAATATGGGTTTGCCATGGCTCAAATTATTTATGATTCCTTAGGTAAGAAATGGGCTATTGCCTTTATGTCATTAATGGCATTCTGTCAATTCTTAATGGGTGCCTCTGTGGTCACTGCTATCTCTAGACAAATTTGGGCTTTTGCTCGTGATGATGGGTTACCATTTTCACATTACATTAAGATGGTGGACAAGAGATATGCTGTCCCATTTAATGCCATTTTATTTGCCTGTGTCATTTCATTAATTTTAGGTTTATTAACTTTAATTGATGCCGCTGCTACAGGTGCCTTATTTTCACTTGCTGTTGCAGGTAATAATATCGCTTGGGCTACACCAAGTTTTATGAGATTAACTTGGGGTAGAGATTTATTCAAACCAGGTCCCTTCTACACTGGTAAGACATTATCCCCCATTATTGCTTGGACTTCCATTATTTTCCAAGTTTTCATTATTATTATTGTCATGTTCCCCTCCACGCAACATGGTGTTACTAAGAGTACCATGAATTATGCTTGTGTGATTGGTTCTGGTGTTTGTATCTTGGCATTAATTTATTACTGGACTTATAAGAAGAAATTCTACCATGGGCCAAAGACCAATTTATCAGACGACGAATATCAACAAGCTGTTGGTATGGATGTTATTGATGCCATCTTATCTCAAAAGGGTGAAGAGTAAATATGCTTTATATAATGTTTTTTATATATTACTTCTAATAATAAACTAATTTAAACTTAAAAAGAAGGAAAAAATTTCATAAAAATGCTAATTCATTAAATAATATAATATACAAAAATTTATATATAAATATCAAATTGAGGAATATTTACTAAATGCTAATGCAAAATGTTTGTCATAGTTTGGCTAATCTTTCATGATCTAATTCGCCGAAATTGTTTGGTGTTAGAAGAACTTTAATGGTAGCTTCTTTATCATTAATCAATCTCATCATAGCGTCTTCTAACCCTCTTTCGATCGGTACTTTTGAAGTGATCATAGTCTTTGCCTTTTCAGGATCGATGGCACCTCTTTCCAAAGCGTCAATGACAGCTTCGAAATCGACATGAGTGTAACACATGGACCCAGTGTAAGTCTTTTCTTGTTTGGTAATATCCATTGGGAAGAATGGAACTGGTTTATTCATAGCCCACATGGCCACGTTCACTGCAGCACCTCTAAAGGTCAAACATTCGATGGATGATTTCAAAGTAGCTGGAGTACCACTACAGTCGAAACAGTAGTCGAACCCATCACCACCTGGAGCCAAAGAACGTAAATATTTAATGCTGTCCTCTTGTGAATGTTGAGATGGATCGTAAACGATGGCACCCATCTTTTCAGCAAATTCTCTTCTAATCTTGGCAGGTTCAGAAACGACGATTTCAGTACAACCGTGACCGTTTAAAGCCAAAATGGTACCTAAACCAATTGGACCACCACCCAAGATCAATACAGAGGAACCTGGTTTAAACTTGGAGATTCTCACAGCGTGCCAACTGACAGAGATTGGTTGAATTAAAGCGACGACTTCCATTGGGATATGTTTTGGTACTTTGTAACAGTGGGACTCGTTGATGACGACTCTTTCTGCGAACCCACCACTTTGCACACCGTCACCGATAAGACCTAAATTGGAACAAATGTTGTACATACCTCTTTTACAAGCGGCACACATTTCTTTGTTCACGTTAGGGGAATTTGGCCATCTGTATCTGTCTCTGCAAGTACCAGTAGGTTCCACTGAGACATGGTCCCCGACTTTAAATTTAGTGACACCTGGACCAATTTCTCTTACGATACCGGCCATTTCGTGACCCATGGCTTGTGGTAAATCGTTATCACTGATTTCATGTCTGTGACCATCTTCAGGGAAGAAGATAGGACCATCAGTGTATTCGTGTAAATCTGTACCGCAGATACCACAGTAGATGATATCGATTAATAATTCATCGTCTGTGACAATCTTTGGTTCTTCTAAATCTTTGGTGAAATGAATATCACCCTTTCCGAAATAAGCTAAAGCTCTCATAATAATGTTTGTTGTAGTTGTTGTTGTTGTTTGTAGTTGTAGTTGTTTGGTGATATATCAAATGGAAGACAGATGAGAATAGTTGAAAACTGACAAATTGCCTTTTCTTATATAATAAAAAAAGCTGGACCCGGGGGTATAATCCTTGCCAACAGCCCCTCCGATGACGTATTCCCTGCGGGTGATACAACGCGCTTCGAGAAGAAAAATATCGGAACGGCACTTGAAACCCGCGGGCCAAAAAGTGGGGGGACAATAGGCGTGCGGCTGTGCGCCGCCCGGGAAAAGCGGGGTGAGGCTGAGGGGGCATGGCGTCATTGGTGCGTGCGGCTGTTAAGTAATACAGTGGCAACGTAGTAGTGGGAGGGGATCTGCCCCTGAACCAGGTGGGTGCTGGTTACTTAATCTTTAGTAAGGACGTGGGGACACCAGTGGGGATCGGTGAAAGGGGTGCTTATAATACAGTCTATTTGTTTACATACTGGTGTATATACAACCGATCGTGTGCGTACACGGGGTTTAAAATCCTTCCAAGGACTTCGTGGCCTGCGTTAACCGTCTCAAACATTCTTGACGACGCTCGGGATCCAGAACCATGTCTGCGGCCAGTCTCGACAGACTGTCCACGAGCTTTTCTAATAATAGTTTCTCCTCGGAGGGCATACCCAAATGGGCAAATTCCGAGCCCACGAGTGTTCCTTTAGTCATATTGACTAATTGTGTTAATGTATCGATGCTCACGTCCCGTGACGTCACATTCTTCCCTTTCTGGCCCTGCGAAGGTGTCGAAGGTAATGGTCTGTTTAAATATACATCGTCATCTTGTGAAGTGTTACACTCGTCCACAACAATAGTGGGGCCCTCTGGTATCGTGGATTCATGATCAAATACGTGCGATAAGGGTCTTGCACTGCTGCGTGGTGGGGGCGAGGCAGTGACGTTATTATTAATCTTATTCTTAATCATGTCAACCGCAGTGGGGATATCGTAATGTGGTGGGCATGTGGAGGATCCGCTCTCACTGGCCATATTACCAGATCCAATAGACATATAATTATTACGTGTGATTGGTCTGTGGGTATCCAATCTAAATGATGTTTGAGGTAACAGGACTTTCCCACTGAATTTTCTTGCATATTGTAATGTCTCCTTAGATGGTAAATGAGGAATCGCAGGTATATCTTCCACAGTGGTGGGGGGTGACACGGTGGAATCCTCTAACGTTGAATGGGATCCTATTGGTTCTGCCGATATTTCCTCCTCTTCTTTTAGTGTGGGTGATTCTACAGTCTTTGATTTCATTTGAGCATAACTCTCTTTAATATATGACACTTGCACAGCTTCCTCGATGTGTGCATCGGAAGAGAATATACTTGAGTTGTTTGTCATGGACGTCTCTCTGACAGATACGGGAGTTCCGTTCATTGTGCGAGAGGGCATCGTTAGTAAAGCATCGTCGTCCACAGGTTGGTTATTCAATGAGTCTATCAAAACTGATAGTCTCTCAGTGTTGCTCCCAGGTGTAGACGCAACCATGTAATCAGACATGACTTGTTTGTTGTATGGGTAAGTGAGTTTGAACTTCTCCTAAAGATTCATTTCATATCTGACAAGATCCAATTTATTTCCCTTTCGGGATGAAAATGTAAACATCACTATGTACGATATATACTATTATTTAAAGAGGCCATCTTATCCACTCATTAGTGTATTATACTAAGCTTGGATTGTTTAATTGATCTGCAATGTTTGCAATTGTAAACATCTGTCTTTTAAAGCAATCCATACTTTTCTTTATTTCTGTTCGAACTTACAACTTCAAATACATAACTACAAACTGTATATTTGCCACTTTAATAATTGTAATTGTACTAACTAATGCGTGTTTTGTTAGGGGTATAAGGCTGTTAGATTTTGAATATATGCAAGACTATTATTGTTTAAGTTAACTTATTTTGAAAATTGAAGGTGTATTTGTAGATATATTATATTTTGATTTGTTCATACAAGGTGCCCCACTTGTAAGTAAAATTGCCTACACTATAAATCCAACCACTTCTTCTCCGTCCTGACTAAGCAAATAGTGTCATCAAACTGTGTATTTGCCACCGTGGTAATTTATTGTGTCTTTTCATCACATAATCTTAGTAATCATGCGAATTTTCATATTTTTTTTGACGTTTTTCAAAGGGGAACATTCCAGAAGATCGGAAGGTAACCTATCATTTTCCCAATCTTTGCTTAGTAAGATAATTAACATTGTAACTAATCACAATTACTAAAATCTTATAAATAGGCGTCAAGAAGTGATAGATGGCATAAATCAATATCCCATTGAAAACAATCAAAAAATAATATCAATCAATCAATCAATCAATTTAAAACAATAACAAAAAAAATGTCAGTATTTGTATCAGGTGCCACAGGGTTTATCGCTCAACATATTATCGGTCAATTATTAGATCAAGACCATAAAGTCATTGCCTCAGTGAGAAATCAAGAAAAGGCAGAAAAAGTTATTCAAGATTTCCAAAACAATCCTAATTTAACTTTAACCATTGTCACTGATTTGGCACAAGCCAATGCATTCGATGAAACTTTCAAAACATATGGTAACCAGATTAAATATGTTATTCATACTGCCTCCCCTATTGGTTTAGAAAGTGACAACTTGGAAAGAGATTTCTTACAACCTGCAGTCAATGGTGCAAAGAGTATTTTTGAAGCAATTAAGAAATATGCTAATGATTCAGTGGAAAGAGTAGTGATGACTTCATCTGTTGCTTCATTTATGAACACTTCTAGAAGCAGTATTGATGAAGAATCATGGAATCCTATCACTTGGGAACAATCTTTAGATAATGGATGGAACGCTTACATGGGATCAAAGAAATTTGCTGAACAGGCAGCTTGGGAATTTATGAAGGAAAATGAAGGTAAAGTCAAATTTTCATTGACCACTGTGGGGCCAACTTATGTTTTGGGACCACAATATTCTGATGCTAATGCCAAGGGTACATTAAATGCTACTGCAGAATTTGTAAATGAATTAATTCACGCTAAGATTGGTGATGATGAAATATTAGAAAAACATACTAGAGCCTTATTCATTGACGTTAGAGATGTAGCCAAGGCTCATGTATTGGCTATTCAAAAGGACTCTTTGCAAGGTCAAAGATTGATTCTTAACAGTGGGAATTTTGCCAGTCAAGATATTGTTGATATTTTGAATGAAGAATTTCCTGTTTTGAAGGGTAAAATTCCAGTTGGTAAGCCACATACTGGTCCTCATTTCTCTAAAGCTCAAAACGGTTATATCAATGATGAGAAGAGTAGAAAATTGTTGGGTTTTGAATTTATCCAATTAGAAAAGACAATTATTGATGCAGCTACTCAAGTTTTGAAAGTTGAAGGTAAATTATAGATAGCTATATATTCTATTTAATGTTATGTTTCATGTTTGCTATATTTTTATTCAAATGTTTCGATCAGTGTATCTTATTTACTTTGTAATTTGGACAAGTCTTCTCTCTGTTTAGTTTATAATTTCAAATATTATATTTCAAAGCAACAAAAAGGCCGTTTACCAAATCTTTGACTTTCAATGGTGTTTATTAACGGTTATAGAACGGCGATTTCATTACTATAGCCTATTGTATCTATCTCAGTCCTTTTTTTAATTTAAGATTTCAGGCATCGGGTAAAGCAATCTTGAAAATAAAAACAATAAACAATATATATTTTGTTTACATTTACTTAAATCATTCAATTAACACTGAATATATATCGATAATACCAACTGACAATGCTTGGAGACGAATTTCCTCTGTTGAACGTGACAGAGATTACAGAATGTTTAAGAGAATGTGATTTCACTGCTGCCACTGAAGAGATCATTAGTAGACCCACACGAGAGACTATCACCAAATTGTATGAACAGATTGTGGATCTATTTGCGGATGTTTCAATGGAATCATACTTGATGAACAACAGTGATATATTTAACGAGGATCAACCTCCAAATTTTAACTCAATACGGTTAGCCAGTTTAAATTTAACTTGTCATAAATTTTTCAAAGAGATTGGTATTAAAGACTTTAATATGATGGATTTATGTAAACCAGATGCAGCAAGAACAAAGAGAATATTGAGTGCAGTAGTCAATTATGCTAGATTCAGAGAAGAGAGAATTTTTGATTGTGAACAATACATTAAGACAATGTCTTCCTTGGCAGATCAATTAGAAAATGAATTTGATGAATCTGACCGATTGAGACAACAAAAATTAGAAGTGGAAAATGAATTAGGTGATTTAGATTCCAAGAATGAAGAGCACGAAAATTATTTGATTACTTATGAAGAGAAAGGTAAAGAAATGGCATCAGAATTGAAAGAATTAAAACAAGCACATGAAGTCCTGACAGGAGATTATAAAGATTACAAAATGAAGAAGGGGGAATTGCTGAAAGAACTGGAAGGGCTAGGTTTTAGATTAGTGGAATTAGAATCTAAAAAGGATAAGTTGGATAAGATTTCAAACACTAATGTGGAAGACCTTGTGCAAAACATATCGGAACACACTGAACAACTAGCGATTAAGGAAAAGGCATTATCCACTCTTCAAAAGAGACAGTCTAACTTAGAGGCCACCTTACAAACTTTACAAAGAATAATAAGTGAATCATTTGCCCTGCTGACAATAATATCAAACCAATTGCAGAAGGAATGTGATAGAGAAACTTCATTGATAGAGAAACAAGAAGCATTATCCAAATCAATAAAACTAGCCACAATTAACTCTTCAGAACTTGCATTAAAGACTAGATCTTTACAAGATCATTTAAAGAAACAACAAGAAAATTTTGACATTTTACAAAGAGAAATGACTAAACGAATCCATGCTAATGAAATTAAATTGGATGAGTTACACAATAAATATACCAATGAAATAATGGTTAAATTGAAAGAAACTGAACAACATATACAAACAGATATTATTAATGGGAAAGTTAAAGATATTGAAACACAAATAAGAAATCTGAAAGAAAATTACAACGAGGAGTTAGATGAAATCGAAAAAGAATATTTGATCCTAGCAGAGCACATTAGAAAGTATATGACAATTATACTGGAAAATATAAATTAAAAATCTTTGTTATATATATAAATATATTAAATATTACATGATATTAGAATATTCAGTTTGAAATGCTATTTTTTTACTCATAATTGATTACATAGTGAGTGGTGGGGAGTAAGTTATGTATATCATTTTCTTCATTCTTCTGTCTTCACAGAAGTGGAGGTTTCTGTCACATCATTATTAGATTTAACGGTAGTTTCAGTATTATCAACTACTTTTTCCGCTGTCTCATCAACCAGTTTTGCTACATCATAAAACCCACTCTCAATCTCAGTGTATTTGATCTTTTGATCTTTCAATTCATCCCATTTAGGATGAGGTATCTCCCATTGAGCCTTTTGTGCCACTAATGTAGCCACATCATCACAAAATCCAAGTAAATTCAAATCAAATTCGGCATGTTTCACTGGATCTCTATTAATTAATACTTGAGGTACATGAGCGGGGATCATATTAACAATTTCAGAGACAGGAGCCACTTTCAAACTGGTACCAATACAAATCAATAAATCACATTCTAAAATGTCTTCACGAATAGTCTTATGGAAAGTAGAAGGTAAAGCTTCACCGAAAAATGTCATATCTGGCTTCAAAACACCATAAGATTTTAAAACCGTGCCAGGTATCGTAGGTTTTTTCTCATTATTTTCAGTAACCAAGGGGAAATATTCTCTTCTCTTCTGGTAACAGTATGGACATAGGGGTAATTCCATATTTCTAATATGATTGAAAATTTTCTCACCTGGTAATTGCCAATGACAAGTGACACAAGACGCCGTAGCGAATGAGCCATGACATTGCACTAAATTTTCAGGTCTAATTCCAGCATAAGATTCTAAATTGTCAATATTTTGTGTATAATTTCGTAATAATTTACCTTTATCTTGTAACATTTTAATGAAACTATGCAATGGGGAATATATGTTTTCGGGTGGTAAGACCATGTGTGCAATATTATAGAAAACTGATGGATCTTGCATGAAAATATCATAATTGAACACATCTTGTGGATCATCCAAACCTAAGTGTTTTATCCTGGTGTAAAAACCCTCTGAAGATCTGAAATCTGGAATACCTAATGATGTCGATATACCTGCACCAGTTAACACTACAATCTTCCTAGCATTGTGTAATTTACTTATAAAATTATCCACTGTATGGAAATTTGAAAGCCTTAATCTTGTAGATAAAACTTTGTTGATAGCTTTTTGTAAATCTTTAATTAGTCTAACGGCCTGTTTTTTCTCTAATGGATCTTCAAAATCATCATATGATAAAGGCGCCGTTCTTCTGATAATGTCGCCATTAGTGGGCGGGCAAATCAATGAAGATATCGTGGCCATAACTTCTTTATCTTTAATTTCAAACCCTAGTAATTTGATCAAGAAAAACACGTACAATGAATTTAATTCTTCAGGTAAATAGATGTCTAAGAATTGCTTTAACCCATAATATTTTAAATACATTCTAGCATTCTGTGTGGCAGTTTTAGTGATCTCTGGGAACACATATTTCTCCTCTTTGAAAACTTTACCAATGATAATTGGATCTTTAGGTTTTTCTGGTTTCAACATCTCATCGTCATGATTGATAGCATTACCACCATAATGTACTTTAATCTCTTGTTCCACTTTATCGCTGTTATCATCTTGCTCTTTTTTCAACACTGGTTCATCGCTATTGTTCTCTGAAGCCTCCTTGTCTCCTAATCGTACTCTTTTGTTTGCTGACACTTCAGAAGCATCCAATTCCAGATCGGTTGCAGCCGTACTAGTAGCATCCACTGAATCACTAGGGAATGGTCTCTTTATTGTCTCTTTATCCGTAGCAATGCTCGACATTTACACCACGTTGATAAAAGTACTTCTTCTTGACAAACTTTAATTAAATAGTTCACAATAAACAGGCGACTCTAATTTTCAATGTTTATCTTAATTTAAAAAGTTCTTATTTTCATGATTTCGTCTCGAGTGACAGATACACATACTATAAACTACACAAGACTTACATTGTATGGCCTTTACACGCGATTCGAGTGCACTGTTCCTCGTATCCTGGAATGTGTATGTAGTCGATACCTTGAGACTCTAACAGGGTGTAACTGGTATTGTTCTGAACAAACGTGTCAGGCTCCATGACACCGACAAACACTGCACATATTTGTCCTTGCAAGTCCAAGATACGGTTTACACATGGCTTGTTACCACTTAATCTGAGTGAACATGGTTCCATAGTGGTGTATAGTACGGTCCCTGGAGGTAATTGTCTTTGACCAGTCTTGGTGAAATATTTTTCTAAGGCACATTGTTCTGCGTGAGTATTGCCAGGCAACTCTCTTGAATAGCCAGTGGATAATATCTCTTGACCATTGACGAGCAATGCACCAACATTAAATGCAGTTTCTGTAGGACCACATTTATCTGCCTCTTGTATGGCCAATTCCATGTAATGTCTATGCGGCTGTAAGGCCCAATCTGGGAATTGTGTCTTATAACTCCATTTCTTTAATTGTGTCTCTGGATCTATTTCACTAGATTCGTAACGATAAGCATGTAACCATAAGTCTAGGTCGTTTGGACCTGGATCTGTGTAAAGATCGCATTCACAGTCAGGACACTGTTTATCTGTCAACACTTCTCCCGAGGCATTGGGGAACATCCAACTTTCTGCCACATCGGTCTTACCAATGGCATCTAATTTATCAATAATGGGTTGAAAATGTGTTACACCATTGGCACCCAATTGAGGTCCCCAAACTTTCTCATTGGAATAAATTGGATCATTTGCAATGGGGAAACCTAAATACTGTAAATGAACACGAATTTGATGACTTCTTCCAGTTAATGGTTTACATTTGACAAGACTCGTAGTACCATCAAAACTAATCTTATGAAACACAGTCTTCGCATGTTTGGCATTTTCATCTTCAATGTTACAAGCGGCATTTAATGAAACTTTAGGCTCCACAGATCTGACAGGTTTTTCTACAATAATTTCACCGATGGGGAAATCTCCTTTTACTCTAGCAATATATTCTTTGTTTACTTCACGAGATTTCATTTGATCTGCCATTTGATCTGCTCCCTTGGGGGTTTTAGCCAAAAACATAAGACCACTAGTGGGTTTATCCAAACGATTACAAGGATGAACAGCATACCCACGTTCTTTCTCTAAACTTTTAGTGATAGTATTAAATCTAAATCTACCAGTTGGGTGCACGGGTATCCCACTGGGTTTATCAATCACTATAATGTCATCATCTTCAAAAACGGTCTTGATGGGTCTTGACGTCACTGGTGGTTCGTGTCTATGTACTTCATGAACAATCATATCACCATTACGTACTACAGTATCCAAAGTAGAGGGAACACCCTGAACTAACACTCCACCGCTACCAATTATTTTGGTGTAATAACTGGGCGATCTGTCTCTGAATTCAGTTAAAAATATGTCAATCAATTTCTTGTCTCTCCATCTTTCTTTACAAAATGTCTTGTAAGTGAAATAATATGGTTTTATTTTCCTTAATGGACCATCGATCACTACTTCATAATCGGGTTCTACTTTCAATTTCTTGTTGTCCGTTGTCTCTACAACTCTGATCTTGAAACCAGCTTGATCTCGTAACTTACCGCTCACCGAACCATCCGCCGTAGTCTTCTTTCTTTGTAATTTTAATGCAATTTCCTTCTTCACTGACTGGACTTCATTAGCCAAGTGTGTATTGAACTCATTGGTATTCACTGAACTATCCACCATCACGTTTGTATAACTTCTTCTTTCTCTTCTCGACATACAATAAAATAGTGAAAAATTAATTTAACGAACACTAACATTATATAATAACATTAAATCAAACGATACATAAAATATAAAACCAAAACGATGGCAAACCAAATATGTACGTTCTTTTTCATCATCCAACCACCGTAACCAATCACTGTATCGATGTTGTTTAATATGCTGGCCGGTTCCACGGGAGGTGTAATAACAGATGTCATCGGATCTAAATCTGTGATCACTTGAGGTATTTCCAACGTCAAATTCACTGGTTGATGATCTGTAAACAGTAAGGTAGGTGATCTCGGTATTGATGAATAAGATATACACCTGGTATTCTCAACGTAATTTTTATAAAGAATTCTATCGCACCATGAAGGTATCCTTTTGTCAGTGAAATGTTCTGGCAAAACTCCCAGTAAATATTTATAAGTCGGTGGGAAACTTATATCTTCCTCGTTGAAATCTTGAAATATTTCACCTTTCTGTACTCTTAATTGAGTTAATTCGTCGTTATTTGTTAATAAACTAGCCGAACTTTCAGTATCAAACGAATCTGTAGTTGAATTGACCGTCCTCCTGACTCTAAAATTCAGATCACCAAAGAAGAAAACATGACCTTGATCCATTCTCAACGGTTTGAAAGTTCGTTGACAAGTGGTCATTATATCGTTATAATCGCTGACTCTAGCTTGACAATTAATATCACCTTCATTAGCACACAAATGACAACAAATAAATGTTATAGTTTCATTGACACCATTTTGTGATTCCAAATTCATACATGTAGCAGTAGCACCTTTCAATGCACTACCTAGAGCACCTCTTTGACACGCACTGTACATTATTCTATTAATTTTAATTTCCTCTTTAACGAACACCAACAATGCAATACAACCCACATTTGACATCCCTTGACACTTATAGTTTTGTCCAGGACATCTCTTTGCTAAGATTCTAATCACAGATGCACTTAACTCATTCATATAACCATTAATTACTTCAGGGAATGAACCTTCCCAAATTTCTCCCAGTTCCTGGAACCCCAAAGCATAAATATCTTGCACTTCCCCCTCTAATGAAGGAATCAATCTGTCCACGGCTGCATCCACTCGTGAAGAATCACCAAAGGGAAACAACTTACCAGCATTAAATGTTGTCACAGATACTTTCATTAAGTTTTGCTTTGGATAGTTACCTTTAAATTTATTTATCATTGAAAAAATAGTTGATTATATAATTAATGGTACATAAATATATCAATTTCTACTTTGAATAACTTCATTGGAAGTGGCAACCACTAAATCATGTAATTTAGCTGGACCACTAGTGGCGATGACCCCCTTAGTGGCCAAAGTTCTACCATTACCAAAATCTAAGGGTAAGTTTTGCATAGAATCTGTGTGTAACCCACCAGCTTCCAAGACAATGACATTACCAGCACCATGATCCCAGATTTTTTCTTGGTAAGATAATTTGATAGGTAAACGTAAATACACGTCAGCTAACCCCATGGCTAAAAGACCATATTTCACTTGAGAATCTAAGTGTAGTGATTTAGTAATGTTTAGTTTTGATTTAATTGTCGATTGTTCATCATGAGATGAATGTCCCTTCTCAACACCTTCCAAAGAGATCATATCTTTAGTATCTTGCAATTGTCTCACATGAATTTGTTGCCAGTTGTTAGCATCGGATGAGGTGGTATAGAATGCACCTTGACCCTTCACAGCACGGAACAAGTAACCAAATGGTTCATGGCCTGGTAAATCTTTCCCACCGTAATTGGCTAAAGCCAGATTAGGGCAACCAAGACACCCAACTTGTACGACACCATCGACAACCAATGCTAAACATACGGCAAATTGTTCACCTCTTAGGAAACCTTTAGTACCGTCAATTGGGTCCAAACACCAAAATCTACCAGATCTACCACCGGCGTAATTACCCAAATTGATCACAGTCTTAACGTCTTCAATAGTGGCCAATGGGTATTCGCTATTAGTAAATTTGAAATCATCAGTGGTTGGGTATTTACTATCGAACACTTCATCATTGGTCTTAATCTCTTTCAAGATCTCAGAGACAAATGAGTCTTCCAACCCTTCAGCAGATTCTTCACCGACGATAGAATCCTGTGGAAAGTTAGCCTTAATGGCATTGATAATGATGGTTTGAGCAGCGTAGTCGCCGATTGTCACTGGTGAGTTATCACTCTTGGTAATAGTGGTGGAATCTCTGTGGGCAATAATTTCAGATTGGATTCTTTTGGTCAACAACGAAGCTTTACGCACAGCTTGTGTAGCGACTAACAATTCTCTCTCAAAGGCCATTGTGTATCTGTATGTGTGTATGTGTTTACTTCTTTATAGTAATAATAACTATTCAATCGATTATAAGAGAGTCATGTAATAATATATGGTAAATGTGTGTAGTAATCACGTGTGATGATGCAATTGTGACGAGAAGAACAGTTTTATTAGTATGATATACATTTGACAGTGTCCACACACTCCTGTGATAAATGGTGTTGTTTGTCGATATTGATTCGACTAAAGATTGAACTGAGTGCTGCTACAAACACTTAGGGCAAGATAACCATTACAAATATCGTTAGTTTACTTAATTCATGATAAATTCTCTTCAAAACAAGAAGCGAAGATAACTCCTGGTGATAATATATGTCAAACACTCCCTATTAGACAGGTGTGGGAACGCTCTCACCACTTCCATTGGCCACTTTCAATACCGTCTTTTACTACCTACTACTTAACCAGTTCCTTTAATGAAAAATTTTCTTTCGCGATGAGATGAAAAATTTTAAACATTAACAAGTTTATAGTGTGAAGACCAGCAATAATAGAGGTACTAGAACAGTGAATATAGTTGTGTCATGTCTGTTGGTTTACTCAAGAGAAATAGAAGAGACAGCGGGAGCGATTCTCAGTCTGAAGACGAAGGTGCATTCGATATTGCCGGTGACATCGCTTTGAATTCCAGTGACAGTGACAGTGATTCAGGCGATGAGCAAGAGGAAGAAGTCGCTGATGTGATTGAATATAGTGATGACGAGGAAGAGGAAGAAGTCAAGGGTAAGAAGGATAATAAGAAGCAAGAACAACAACCAAAGAAGAAGAAAGCTGAAATTGAATCTTTCCCCACTTTGGAACTATCCGATGACGAGTCCACTAAGAAGGCCAAAGAAGATGCTGATAGTGATGATGATGTGAATGCATATTTCTCTGTGAATAATACGGACAAGAGTAAAGCCAAGAAAGGTAGTTTTGCCAGTTTTGGGTTATCCAAGATTATCATTGGGAATATCACTCGTAGAGGGTTCCGTCAACCTACACCAATTCAAAGGAAAACTATACCATTAATCTTGCAAAGTAGAGATATTGTCGGTATGGCTAGAACAGGTTCTGGTAAGACAGCTGCATTTATTCTACCTATGATTGAAAAATTAAAGACCCATTCCAGTAAAATTGGTGCTCGTGCTGTCATCTTGTCACCTTCAAGAGAATTAGCATTACAAACACATAACGTTTTCAAAGAATTCTCTAAGGGGACTCATCTACGTAGTGTTTTATTGACTGGTGGTGACTCTTTGGAAGATCAATTCGGTATGATTATGTCTAATCCTGATGTTATTATTGCTACACCAGGTAGATTTTTACATTTGAAAGTGGAAATGAATTTAGATTTGAAAAGTGTTGAATATGCTGTGTTTGATGAAGCTGATAGATTATTCGAAATGGGTTTCCAAGATCAATTAAATGAATTGTTATTTTCTTTACCTGCCAATAGACAAACATTGTTATTCTCAGCTACTTTACCAAGTTCCTTAGTGGATTTTGCTAAAGCTGGGTTAACAAACCCAGTGTTAGTTCGTCTGGATGCTGAATCCAAGATCTCTGAAAATTTAGAGATGCTTTTCTTGTCCACTAAAAATGATGAAAGAGAATCTACATTACTTTACATCTTACAAGAAATTATTAATATCCCATTAGCCACTAGAGAACAATTGAAAAAATTGAGGGACAGTGATAGATTTAATGATTCTGATTCTGAAGATGATGATAAAGATAAAAAGAAAGGTAAATATAAAGGTAAGAAAAAATTCGTCAAACAAAGAATGCCATCACACAATGCTTTACCATCTGAAAAGGCCACCGTTTTATTCGTACCTACAAAACATCATGTTGAATATATTACACAAATGTTGAAAGATTGTGGTTATTTAGTATCATACATTTACGGTTCATTAGATCAAACAGCTCGTAAGGGTCAATTATACAATTTCAGATTGGGTTTAACATCGATTTTGGTTGTGACAGATGTCGCTGCTAGAGGTGTGGATATTCCTATGTTGGCTAATGTGATTAATTTTTCCTTACCATCTTCATCTAAGATTTTTGTTCATCGTGTTGGTAGAACCGCAAGAGCTGGTAATAGAGGTTGGGCTTATTCCATTGTATCAGAAAATGAATTACCATATTTATTAGATTTAGAATTATTTTTGGGTAAGAAGATCTTGTTACCACCAATGTACGAAGCTACTTGTGATTTGTTAAAGAGAAAATGGATCGAAGAAGGTAATGATGAGTCCACTTTTGAAGATCCAAAGATTTCTTACACTTCTAGAGTGGTTCTAGGGTCCACTCCAAGATTGGAAACGGAAAGCATGGGTGATTTATACAATAACGTTATGAAATCTAATTTTGAACTAGGTTTATTGAAAGCTACTGCATTGAAAGCTGAAAAATTGTATTTTAGAACTAGAACTGCTGCATCTCCAGAATCTATGAAGAGAAGTAAAGAAATTATTGCATCTGGTTGGGATGATCAAAATATAATGTTTGGTAAGAATGTTGAAAAGGAAAAATTAGATTTCTTAGCTAAATTACAAAATAGACGTAATAAAGAAACTGTCTTTGAGTTTGCTAGAAATCCAGATGATGAAATGTCTGTCTTCATGAAGAGAAGAAGAAGACAATTGGCACCTATACAAAGAAAGGCTCGTGAACGTAAAGAATTGTTGGATAAAGAAAGACAAGCAGGTCTTTCTCATGCTTTGGAAGACGAAATCTTGAAAGGTCATGAAACTGAAGCAGGTTACAGTGTTCCAGAAGAATCATTAATCAAAACTTTTGAAGATGCTGATGAACTATTAGCTTCTCAAGAGAAAAAGAAGAAACCTAAAAGTTATAAAGATCCAAATTTCTTCTTAAGTCATTACGCTCCAGCTGCTGATATTCAAGATAAACAATTACAAATTTCCACTGGTTTCACCAATGATGCTGCAGAGGCTGCATATGATTTGAATAATGATGATAAAGTTCAAGTACATAAGCAAACCGCTACAGTTAAATGGGATAAAAAGAGAAAGAAGTATGTTAACATGCAAGGTATCGATAACAAAAAATACATTATTGGTGAAAGTGGTCAAAAGATTGCTGCCAGTTTCAGATCTGGTAAGTTTGATGAATGGTCTAAGGCTAGAAAGATCGCTCCATTGAAAGTGGGTGCTAGAGAAGCTAGTGTCCCATCTAATCTATTAACTGATCCAACACGTAATAGTAACGACTCAAAGACTGTTCGTGGTAAATTCAAGCATAAACAAATGAAGGCTCCAAAGATGCCAGATAAACATAGAGACAATTACCATGAACAAAAGCAAAAAGTGGCTAAGGCCTTGGAAAGAGGTGCCCGTATTAAAGGTTACAACGGCCCAGGTTCTGAACTTAAATCTACCGCTCAAATTAGAAAGGAAAGACAAATCCACGAAAACAAACGTGCTAAGAATGCTCGTCCAAGTAAAAAGAGAAAGTTTTAGATGCTTTATCACATCATTATACATGTACATTAATTCCAATATATTAAATATCCAAATACTCTAATATAATTATATATTTTCTTTATAAAAATATTTCAATCTTATTGAAAAATTAACTTAAATGAAGAGGAATTAAGAAAGTTCAATAAGAAATTCAATGAAGTTAGAGGAGAAACGGTCGTTATTGGAGAGTATTGAAGTTATTGAAGATTCCATATCTGCTAGATTTCAAAGAAATCCAGAGTTGTACTATAATTATTTAAAGACATTGAGCAGTTGTACTAAGGGCAAGCATCCATCGACTTTGCCCTCTGATGTAAACGTCACCCACAACAGGATATATAAAAATGATAAGATAAAACGTACCAGAAAGCAAATCATAACACAGCAGTACGAAATTCAATTGTTTTTGAAAGATTTAGACAAATCGATTGATCAATTATCTTCACTCAATACCAGTGGTGAAGATGATGATGAGCTTCCATCACTTGATAAATTTAAAGAGAGCATTGATAGTATTGAAGAAAATGATGTGAATGGAATAAGTTTGAAAGGAAAGATATCCAAATATGGAATGTTTTCGCTATCGCCAAAGACACTTTTGTCAGAAAGAGCAGCTAATTTAAGCATAAATGAAATCTTCGACAGAGATGAACAATATGGAGAATACATGGAATTAGAAAAGCTTCATAACGAATGGTTATATGTCACGAAGAGTGCAGAATGTACAATTTTACAATTTTACAATATCATGGAATTATTCTTGGACGATAAGAAATACCTATGTTCACCACCTATGGATAGGAAAAATGAAAGGTATCTACAATTTTTAGACAAGATATCCGAGTATGTGGTTTCCTTCTTTTTCAAATCTTTCCCTTTGATCGATAAATTTATGATCAATGAACAACTGCAGCAAGAATTCCACAAATATGTGAATGAACCTATAAGTAATAAGAATTCGAAATTTTGTGTAGCATGTGGGAAGAATTTCCATAACGATACAGTCTTTACAGCACATTTGACTGGTAAGAATCACATCAAAAATTTGAATAAGAGAAGTACACATTTGTTGGCAGAATTCAAATTGCATAGATTATTGGTGATATTGAAGGACCCATTTTACCATTCCAAGAGTTTCATAGAACGTAAACTGGCGTTTACATTAAATGAACGACAAGAGGAATTGAAGAGAATGGCGGATGTGTATGCTGCGCCAATATACGCAGAGGATGAACAGGAAGACAGTGATAAAATAAAAGAAGCCGATGTAACAAACAGTGTATTAGATGGGAATTTTAATATGCCATTGGGAGCTGATGGGCTTCCGATCCCTTACTGGCTTTATAAGTTACAAGGTTTGGATGTTACTTACTCATGTGAAATTTGTAGTAATCAACAATTTAAAGGTAGAAGGGCTTACGAAAAACATTTCCATGAACCTTCACATGAATACCATCTAAAATGTCTGGGTATTGAACCATCAAAAGTGTTCAAAGGGATCACAAGTATTCAAGAAGCCCAAAGTTTATGGAAAAGTATTCACGGTAATAAAATTGCACATTCATCAGTAGGGCAAACATCCTCGCATACGAACACTACCAAGATGGACATTGAAGTGGAAGATGAAAATGGGAATGTTATGACGCAGAAGGTCTACAACGACTTGAAGAAGCAGGGCTTGTTATAGTACTATTGCATATATATATATAGTAAATGTAGTTATTGGTATTGTCATCACTTTATACGATTTCCCTCATATAATCGAGAAAGTTTCTAAAATTGACAAAATTAAACATCTATAACACTGTTAAAAGTCAATTAATTAGTGCCAAAAGACATAAATATAGACTCAAATAATGGATCCTCATAGCCCAATTGGTATGTTATTAAGTGAGAAAGGTTTACATTCCTGTATCGCGAGTGCAGTGAGTGCTTAACTTTGAATTGGTTCAATCATGCGACATTTATACATGATTAACCCCTATCTGTCACATTGGATTATTAATACTAACAAGCATTATTACCCCCATTTATGATTAGTCCTGGATCAAGGTACCGGTTTTGTGAAGATCGGTCGTGCCGGTGAGAATTTCCCAGATTATACATTCCCATCCATTGTCGGGAGACCCATATTAAGGGCTGAAGAACGTGCCAATGTCACCACACCATTGAAAGATATTATGATTGGTGAGGAAGCCAGTGATGTCCGTTCATATTTACAAATTTCATATCCAATGGAAAATGGTATCATTAAGAATTGGACGGATATGGAATTATTATGGGATTATGCATTTTATGATCAAATGAAATTACCAACTACATCAAATGGTAAAATCTTATTAACTGAACCTCCAATGAACCCATTGAAAAACAGAGAGAAGATGTGTGAAGTTATGTTTGAAAAATATGATTTTGGTGGTGTTTATGTGGCCATTCAAGCTGTCTTAGCCCTTTACGCTCAAGGTTTATCATCAGGTGTGGTGGTTGATTCTGGTGACGGTGTGACGCATATTGTGCCTGTTTATGAATCTGTTGTCTTAAACCATTTGACTAGAAGATTAGACGTTGCCGGTAGAGACGTTACTAGACATTTAATTGATTTATTATCTCGTCGTGGGTATGCATTCAATAGAACAGCAGATTTTGAAACTGTTCGTCAAATAAAGGAAAAATTGTGTTACGTGTCTTATGATTTAGATTTAGACACTAAATTAGCCAGAGAGACTACTACTTTAGTGGAAAGTTATGAACTTCCCGATGGTAGAGTCATCAAGATAGGACAAGAAAGATTTGAAGCCGCTGAATGTTTGTTCCAACCAAGTTTGGTTGATGTGGAACAACCAGGTGTGGGTGAACTTTTGTTTAATACCGTACAATCTGCTGATGTGGATATCAGATCATCTTTATATAAAGCCATTGTTCTATCAGGTGGGTCCAGTATGTATCCTGGTTTACCATCTAGATTGGAAAAGGAATTGAAACAATTATGGTATACAAGAGTGTTACACAATGATCCATCAAGATTAGATAAATTTAAAGTGAGAATTGAAGATCCACCAAGAAGAAAACATATGGTATTTATTGGTGGTGCCGTGTTAGCCAATATTATGGCTGATAAAGATCATATGTGGTTATCTAAACAAGAATGGTACGAAGGTGGTGCTCAATCAATGGCTAAATTTGGTCCAAGATAGATCAATATTTATGTATATTTAATATTATTTTTTTTCTAACTGTCTTGACATTTAAATAGAAGTTTGTAAGAAAACGAACAATTTTTTTTATTGCAAAAATGGATGTATTATTATTTTTATTTGAATAAATGATTACCTGAAACGATCTTGAATTTATGAAGTTTTCTAGCGGTCAACACTAGTAGCATAACATATTCATTGGTATCATTACTATCATCTCTAGGAACATATATATAATCCAACCCGATAATATTGAAATATGGAAATCTAACATCGTCAATATCGCACTCCCAATCATCATCTGGGTACTCAAGACCACCTATATCAGCTATAGCATCCATAATACATTCAAGTTCAGAATCACTGTCATCAGGTTCTTGTACATCCCATCCAAAAATATATTCTTGTCTAAATGAAAAAATCCCATTAAATTCTGTTAATCGTAATAATGAAATCAACCCCAATTGAGATGCAACCACTATACAGTTTAATTCCTTTATATGTATTACACGTCGAATTCTATTCATTGAGTTAATAATATCACGGAATCCACAAATTTTGGCTTGTGTTACAGGAAAAATGTCATCCTGTGAAAATGATGTAATGATCAATGGATCCGGTTTTAAAAGATACACAGTATGTAGTGTGGTTACTAACAGGAAATCATTTTCATATTTCTTTAATTTATAACCCCTGGATGATGATTCGGAGCCAGGCAAAACTCTTTCAAGAAGTTTCTTCACTTTTTCAACATGATTATGAACCATCCATTTATATTGTTCAATGTAGGAAAACTTTAGTTTTCCTGGTAATGCACCATCTTGAAGGTTTTCATTGTCCGCTCCAAATGTAACATCAAACCGTGAGGCCAAATCCTTGCCTCTAGAAAAACCAGAGACACCCCATATTTTGTGAGCAAGTCCAGGCATCAGAGAAATGAGAGGATTTGTAGGGAATATAGAAGCGATATCACCACATTGTTTAGAATAATAATTTGTTTGATGTATTTGTGTAAGATCTTCTTCGTTTTTTCTTCTGATGTCTTCTCTGGAGATAACTTTGCATTCCTCTTGGTAGAAATTGGTGGTTGAATTTGAGACTTTATTTGGTTTAAGATCGTGCTTTTTATTGTACCATTTCTCATATTTTTTAATGTCATCTTCACTATATTTATTGAATGTATTCTCTTGAACGTAAAAATACAGTGGTCTATCATCGGGTTTATCTGATTCTATTCTATCTTTGGTCAAATCTGGTCTGGAACTTAAAGGTTCTAATGGGAACTCATAACTTTTATCAGTAAGTACCGCTTGACTCTTTTTACCTTCGTCATCAAAAGTCGTGAACCTTAACTTAACATTAGGTGAAGTTATTCCCTCTTCACAACGTAATTCTAATGGTGCCACAGGGACTTTAATTTGAGTGGTTAAAGTACCAATACCAAAATCTCCTGAAGAGCAATAATTTGGTGGTTGATGTCCCAAGATATTACTATCGAATATTACAGATGTCAATACTGATTTCTTAAAATTTTCTTGGAAATTTAAATTGAGAAGTTCAAAATTATCAACTTTCAAAAAATCACTTCTAGTTAACGGTATAATTTGACCACAAGGAACTGCTAAGAATTGTGTATCTAAATGTTTCACATGGAAGGACAAATTTTTTACTTCAAGCCCGATCTCCACAGTAATAATATCACCAAATGCTGACACATAAGCTAATGTCACACTTTTATCATTTGAAAAATCAGGTATGAATCTAACAGAAGACACGGGAAGTACAACAGGTAATTCACGAGAAATCACACCCATACTTCCAGCTTTTTCATATGAGAAAACTGTCACACCTGGTCCCGCATGTGACACTGCCACTAATGTTCTCTTATTGTAAGTATAAGTGTCTGCACAATGGGGAACACCTTTCACGAGAAATAAAGCCAAAGGTTTCAAAGTAAGTGTTGGACATATTCTTCTTCGAATATTGATTTGATATAATTGATCTAGTAGTTCTAAATCGTATAGTGATACAAACCCTTGATTATTTTCAGAAGAACCAACAATAATTACATCACGACCACAAAACTTGTTAACTTGAATAAATTCAACCATAACTTTCGTAGCTAATTGTGGGCTTTGATGTAATGGGAAATCAAAACCTGAAATACTCCATTGTACCAAAGTATTGGGTTTTTGTAAATTAGAGAGACCAGCCATGGTAGCATCAACTGGATGTATTTCAATTATACGTTCTCTTACGACGAATATATATTTACCATACACACACATGTTGTGAATATGTAAAGTAAGATCGTACCCATTATGTAAAGACCAATTTTGAACGGGGATCGGTGGGGAAAGTTTTTCAACTATCAATCTTTGACTGTCAGGTAAAAGTAAATCTGCAGGACTTTGTAATTTTGTATATGACCATACGGGTTCCAAATCACCATTTGAGCGTCTAATGGCTTCTATCAGTGGTTCTCCATTAATGGCCATAATAGGTGATGGTTTGTTGGCAGACAATGATTCCATTTCTTTCAATATCTTTTCAGTGGCGTTCCATACGGATCGTGGGAAATCAGGTATTCGATGACTCAATGGGATACAATTATATTTGTTCACAATTTGATTAGGTAGATTAAATTTCCCATTATTTTGTAAGAAAGTGTCCACGTTAAATATGAAACCTTCAAATTCTTCTTTATTATCGATTCTACGATTAAGCAACCAGTTACGGAGCTTGATGTCCATTAGTTTGATTTTAGATTTATTGTTTTGTTTATTTACCATAGAATAAATTTTTTTTTTAAAGATGTTATATAAGTATTTAAAATATTGAAAGAATGTGATGACCTGTAAACAAAACATAGAAAAAAAAATACTAATACCTTATCTCGTAGGCTCCCTCTTTACACACGTATTTAATCCATTTCACAGCACGATGATTCCCATGAGGTCTTAAGACAAGCCCCGTGGGTGTAAACATGAGTATTTCAAAACTGGCAGTGACAGGTGGTTTTGACCATTGTTGTAATTGCAATGGAGTGGTATCTCTCATGGGGACAGTGTATGCACTTAATTTATTTGCTGTGAGTCCCTTAAATTTATTAAATTTCCAAACGATGGCATCTGGTTCTAAAGTACAGTTGCCCTGTGATGTGTCAATCTTGCAATCTAATGTACCTGGTGGTACAGGTATACGTAATGTGACATCTTTGGCGGAGATGTTGCCCGGGTACAATGATTTTATTGTAATGTTGTAATCTACTATATTGTTCTTTGTATGTACTGCGACGTCAATCTTGAAGGGCAAGTTCAATTGTTCATTAGCATGATACTTGATTAATTCCATTGTGGTGGGTTGGCCCTCTGGTTTGAATGATACTATACCATCTCTTTGATATTTGGATAATGAAACACATTGATGAAATTTACAATCTTGCAAGACTGCATTTTGTAAAGTGAATTGTCCACCTTGAGACGTTTGTGCTCCGATCAAGTTCACTGTACCGTCCACGTACGCTTTCAACACTGTACTGTCTTTCCCTACTAGTACACTAATTTTCTCCAAGACATGACACTCTGAAGAGGATGTTGGAGACGTATTGGGCAGAGACAAGGGTAATTTTGTCTTGTGTTGTGTCACAGGTTGTAATGTATCAGTTCCACTCCCACGTACTACTCCAGAGGTCCAAACCATGGATTCTAATGTTTCGTACAATTTCATGAATTGTTCCTTTAACAAATCATCATTATCCATGTGTAATGATTGTAAATTATCATTCAATTTGTAAAGAAATTCCCATAGTGTAGCGGAGTTAGCATTATTACGTGACACTGTCACTAACCAAAGTCCATTATTTGATCTAATGTAATGGAATGTTGTTGTGCCTAAGGTGAGTATTGGTGATCTTAAATCATTGTTATTAATCACTTGTACACGGAAGATATCTGCGACAGATCTTTTCAAAGTGGATCTATAATTTTTCGATACGATCAATTCACCCCTGGAATCGAATACTAGCAAGGCATAGATCATGTTTGGTCCCTATATTAAACTTTACACTATGTTGATTTGTCCCTTCACGTGCATTTATTTGATGAGAAAAATAATATGAGAAAAATTTTTCAATGTAGCTCATCCCATTATAAGAGAGCAAGAGAGCCAAGGCACAAATGAGCAACGATATTGTTATCTTTGGTGGTGATTCTCACCCAGAATTAGTTTCCCGTATTTGTTCTCAATTAGACATTCAACCATCGAAAGTTCTCTTGGGTAAATTTTCCAATGGTGAAACTAGTATTAGTGTTAAATCATCAGTACGTGAAAAAGATGTTTACATTATTCAATCCGGTTGTGGCCATGTGAATGACACTTTCATGCAGTTGTTGATTTTGATTAGTGCTTGTAAGAGTGCCTCTGCGTCGAGAGTCACTGCGGTGGTTCCATATTTTTGTTATTCTCGTCAACCAGATATTCCATACACTAAGCAAGGTGCTCCATTGGTGGAAGGTAGAGAGACTAAGAGACCTGGGTTGAACAAGATCCCATCTACTTCATTATCGCGTATCCCCGTGATCCCCGGTGGTAAAATTTCTCAACCTTCCAGTAATGATGCTGAAGAGTTGTTTAATGCACAGAATGCAGGTTATAAATTATGGGTTGTACAAGCGGGTACTCTGATGGCAAATTTATTAACCACCGCGGGTGCAGACCATGTTATTTCATTGGATTTACATGGTAGACAATTTGCTGGGTTCTTTACTGTGCCCGTGGACAATTTATATTTCCAACCATTGGCGGTGGAGTACATTAAGAGACGTATCCCCGGTTACGAAGATGCGGTAATTGTTTCACCTGACGCTGGTGGTGCCAAGCGTGCCACTGCAATCGCAGATGTTCTTGAATTGAGTGTGGCTATGATCCACAAGGAACGTCGATCACAATTATTAAAGGGTCCACCGGATGCCACTTTCACCAGTGGTGGTGGACCACTGAGAGTGGCCAACGGTGGTGACCCCAGATTTGTACAAACCACTATGCTTGTGGGTGATGTACGTGGTAAGAAGTGTATTTTAGTGGATGACTTGGTGGACACTTCGTACACTATCACGCGAGCCGCGCAATTGTTGAAGGACCAAGGTGCCACCGAGGTGCACGCTTTGATCACACACGGTGTCTTCTCCGGGGATGCCCTAGAGAGAATCTGTGCGTCACCCTTGGACACCTTGGCCGTGTCGAACACTGTGCCCCAGGACGCCACGATCAAAGCTCTGGGACGCAAACGTGTCACCGTGGTGGACGTGGCCCCGCTGTTGGCCGAGTCCATCCGCCGCACACACAACGGTGAGCCCTTGTCGCCGCTGTTTGCGTGTGAATAGATCTCTGTATACTACTACATACCAATACATACTCATCACTGCACAGCCGTGTGTGCATTATCATATATCAATATCACCCGGCCACGTGATCACCCGCCCACTATCAAATTACCCGCCCACGATCAAAAACACAGTGCAGTACCCCCACACCCACACCCCGCGCCGCGCCGACGTCACGCGACGCAAACAAAAACCGGTGTTTGAAATCCGGGTACTGCAAATTGCGTTGTACTGTTATCAGAGTCATTCACTGTGCTGCCACTGTACTGTACACACACTACTGTACACACACTCAGTACTGCCACACTGTACAAGCGCCCCGCACGTGCCCGCTATCAATGCCACCCGGCCACGGCACCCACACCCACACCCGGGTCCGGTTTCTCGTGAAAACCGGACCACTCTGTATACGGTGCGGGCTGCTACGGCCTCTTCTCAGGGGCGCTGACCCCTGTTGCGAATCACACTGAAAAGTTTTCGCTGCTCTCATATATATACGCAAACGGTTCCACTATACACATTGCGCTCCACCTGCTTCCCATTGTGTGTTCCCTTCACTTAATCATGTTTAAATCGTGTAAATTTAAATATCTATTTAACAGAATATCAACACTACCCATGTCTTCTCCCGCTATTGCTAAGAAGAACTTCCCCTTGAAAAAAACTGAATCCACCGTGTCTGTCGTCAGTATACAACGTCACCCTTTCAAAGTCACGGTCATTGGGTCCGGTAATTGGGGGACCACTATTGCTAAAGTCGTCGCAGAGAACACAGCTTTACATCCTCACTTGTTCGAAAAGGAGGTCGATATGTGGGTGTTTGATGAGAAAGTCGAGGATAGAATGTTAACTGAAATTATTAATACAGACCATCAAAACGTCAAGTATTTACCAGATATTGATTTACCACACAATTTACATGCCAACCCAGACTTGGTCGACTCGTGTAAAGATGCGGATATCCTTGTGTTCAATATCCCACATCAATTCTTGTCCAGAATCGTGGAAAATTTGAAGGGTCACGTGAAACCGCATGTTCGTGCCATCTCATGTTTGAAAGGGTTTGAAGTCGGCCGCAAAGGTGTCCAATTGTTATCATCATACATCACTGATGAATTAGGAATTCAATGTGGTGCCCTGTCTGGTGCTAATTTGGCACCTGAGGTGGCCAAAGAACATTGGTCAGAGACCACTGTTGCGTACCAATTACCCAAGGATTTCAGAGGTGAAGGCCTGGACGTCGACCACAGAATCTTGAAAGTGTTGTTCCATAGACCTTACTTCCACGTCAACGTCATTGACGACGTCGCAGGGATCTCCATCGCAGGTGCTTTGAAGAACGTTGTCGCTTTGGCTTGTGGGTTTGTCGAAGGTCTTGGTTGGGGTAATAACGCTGCTGCCGCCATTCAAAGAGTCGGTCTAGGTGAAATTATTAAATTCGGTAGAACTTTCTTCCCTGAATGTAAAGTGGAAACATACTATCAAGAATCTGCTGGTGTGGCTGATTTAATTACTACTTGTTCCGGGGGGAGAAACGTGAAAGTCGCCAAACACATGGCCAAGACAGGTAAATCAGCTTTCGACGCCGAGGCTGAACTGTTGAATGGTCAATCCGCACAAGGTGTAATCACTTGTAAAGAAGTCCACGAATGGTTAGACACTTGTGAAATGACCGCAGACTACCCATTATTTGAAGCCGTTTACCAAATCGTCTACAATAACGTGCCCATGAAAAATTTACCTGACATGATTGAAGAATTGGACTCATTTGTCACCGAGGATGACTGATCCACCTAATGATATTTACTATTTGTATACTACATACTACTACTCAATACAATACGCATAATGACAACTCTGCCGTGCCCCGTGATGTGACTCACTTTTGTCACTCGCTAAAAATTTCACTTAACGGTGAAAATTTTTTCACAATCTTCGCTATCTTTGTCACTTAACGGTGCAATATAAAAGGACACACTTTTTCCACTTCTCGTCTTCTCTTTCCTTTACCTCTCATAAAAAGATAACCAAATAAAACAACACATAATATGTCCAAAGGTAAAGTCTGTTTAGCTTACTCTGGTGGTTTAGACACCTCCATCATCCTAGCCTGGTTGCTAGAACAAGGTTACGAAGTCGTCGCCTTCATGGCCAATGTCGGTCAAGAAGAAGATTTCGCCGCTGCTGAAAAGAAGGCCTATTTGATTGGTGCCACCAAGTTTGTCTTGGTCGACTGTCGTGAAGAATTTGTCAAGGACATCTTGTTCCCAGCTGTGCAAGTCAACGCCGTGTACGAAGACGTCTACTTGTTAGGTACCTCTTTGGCTCGTCCAGTGATCGCTAAGGCTCAAATTGACGTCGCTGAACAAGAAGGTTGTTTCGCTGTCGCTCACGGTTGTACCGGTAAGGGTAACGATCAAATCAGATTCGAATTGGGTTTCTACGCTTTGAAACCTGATGTCAAATGTATCGCCCCATGGAGATTACCAGAATTCTTCGAAAGATTCGCTGGTAGAGCTGCTCTATTGGAATACGCCGCTGAAAAGGGTATCCCAGTGGCTCAAACTAAGTCTAAGCCATGGTCCACTGATGAAAATCAAGCTCATATCTCTTATGAAGCTGGTATCTTGGAAGACCCAAACACTACTCCACCAAAGGATATGTGGAAATTGATCGTTGACCCAACTGACGCTCCAGATCAACCACAAGATTTGTCTATCGACTTCCAAAAGGGTTTACCAGTTAAAGTGTCTTACACTGACAACGCCACTGGTAAAGAAGTTGTCGCTACTACTCCATTAGACATTTTCTTAACTACTTCTAACGTCGCTAGAGCTAACGGTGTCGGTAGAATCGATATCGTCGAAAACCGTTACATTAACTTGAAATCAAGAGGTTGTTACGAACAAGCTCCATTAACCGTCTTGAGAAGAGCTCATGTCGATTTGGAAGGTTTAGTTTTAGACAAAGAAGTTCGTGCCTTGAGAGATCAATTCGTCACACCAACTTACTCTAAATTATTATATAACGGTGCTTACTTCTCTCCAGAATGTGAATACGTTAGATCAATGATTCAACCATCTCAAAACACCGTTAACGGTACCGTCAGAATTAGATTATACAAGGGTAACGTCATTGTCCTAGGTAGATACTCTGAAACTGAATCCCTATACGATGCCACTGAATCCTCTATGGATGAATTGACTGGGTTCTTACCAACTGATACCACTGGTTTCATTGCCATTCAAGCTATCAGAATTAAGAAATACGGTCAAGCTAAGAGAGATAAAGACGAAAAATTGACTTTATAATTCTTGTGTATACAAAAAACTACTACTACATAAATTTAAATAATTCTAATGAAAAAAATAATAAAAAATAATAAAACATATTCTCAACAAGAACAAACGCACAGCAACGATGACTTTCGATACAAGTAGATTCGTGGCCGATCATGAAGCTCCCATTAACATGTTAACGGTGAAGGATTTCTTCCCTCAATTGACCACCAAGGAACAAAAATACGCTCATTTTATGTCCAAGGCATCTCATGCAGGGACAAGGGTAGTGTTAAGACAAGTCTCTAAGGAAAGTGAAGACATTTTCAATTTGATTTTGCAAATTAATCAATCTGTACAGGGCATATACGATAAAGACAATGAACAAATTCAATTGTATTTGGAATACGTATCACAATTCTTATCCAATTTAGGTAATTACAAATCCTTTGGTGATTCTAAATTTATCCCCAGTTGTGGAAAGGACATTTGGTACCAATTGTCCGGTTTATCTCAACCAAACGAATTGATCGAACAGGGGATATACCATGTGGATGAAAACGTAGCGATGTTGGGGTTCCCCGCTGACAATTTCGTTTCATCTTATTACATTGGTCAACCAGTATCTTTACAAGATATGAAATTTTTGAAAGAACAGGTTTTCGCCAAATGGGCAATCTTACCTGAAAATACAAGAATTAACAAGGTGAATGACACTCATTTTGAAATCTTGATCGCATCAGCTAATAAAACCAATGAAATCCCAGAGACATACCCTGTGGACCCCGTAGTGGTCGATGGGATCACTGTCAATTTCAAATTCGGTGATCATTCTCATGAGATGGAACGTATTGTTCATTATTTACAACAAGCCAAACAATACGCCGCAAATGACATTGAGGAGAAAATGTTACAACAATACATTAATCATTTCCAAACAGGTTCCTCTCAGGCTCATAAAGAATCACAAAAATTTTGGGTCAAAGATTTATCCCCCACTGTGGAGACAAATATTGGGTTCATTGAAACTTATCGTGAACCATCGGGGATCATTGGTGAATTTGAATCATTAGTCTCCATTCAAAATAAAGAACGTACCAAGAAATTTGCCACTATGGTCAGTAAAGCCAAAGAATTCATCTCCATGTTACCTTGGGATTCCAATTATGAAAAACCAGTGTTTAACCCACCTGATTTTACATCTTTAGAAGTGTTAACTTTCACAGGGTCCGGGATACCCGCAGGTATTAACATCCCCAATTACGATGACGTGCGTTTGACCATTGGGTTCAAGAATGTCTCATTGGGTAACATCCTAAGTGCCGCAGCTAAATCATCCTCTAAACATCCACCAAGTTTTATCACTGAACAAGACAGAGCAATCTTTGAAAAATATCAAAGTGAATCATTTGAAGTGCAAGTGGGTATTCATGAATTGTTAGGTCATGGGTCAGGTAAATTGTTGACCGAAGTGGCTGCTGGTGAATTCAATTTCGATCATAACAATCCACCAATTGGATTAGACGGTAAACCAGTGACCACATATTATAAATTGGGTGAAACTTGGGGGTCTAAATTTGGTGCCCTAGCAGGTGCATTTGAAGAGACTAGAGCTGAAGTGGTTGCCATGTTTTTAATTACCAATAGAGAACTTTTAGATATCTTTGGTTTCAAGACTAAAGAGGAACAAGATAATGTTGTTTATGCAGGTTTCTTACAAATGGCTAGAGCAGGTTTATTAGCTTTAGAATATTGGGATCCAAAGACTGGTAAATGGGGTCAACCACACATGCAAGCAAGATTCTCCATTATGAAAACATTCTTGTTACATTGTTCTAATGAAAATTTCTTGAAATTGGAGACTGATTCACAAGGTGAATTACATATCGTGTTAGACCGTTCTTTAATTGAGACTGCCGGTCACGAATGTGTCGAAGACTATTTACACCACTTACACGTGTACAAATGTTCTGCAGACGTAGTGGAAGGTAGTAAATACTTCATTGACAGATCCACTGTGACTCCAGAGTTAGCTCAATACAGAGATTTGGTTATCTCCAAGAGATTACCAAGAAGACAATTCATTCAAGCTAACACTTTGTTGAACAACAGTGATGACACTGTAGAATTGAAAGAATACGATGAAACCCCACTGGGTATGATTCAATCCTTTGTGGAAAGAGATTGCTAAATAATATATATATATCATAATCCTCGTTATCAACGACACCGATGACACGAGATTTAAATATGTCAAAATATTTCAGTAAGCGGAAAAAGGCAATCCAACGTCGTATGACTCTCTCTTTTCCTAAGTGAAGCCACATTATAGTATTTACAACTCCACACGATAAGATGACAGCTGAAACGTTTAAGTTGTTTGTGCTGAGACATGGACAAAGTGAATTAAACCACGAGAATATCTTCTGTGGTTGGATCGATGCAAAATTGACGGATAAAGGTAAGAATCAAGCACGTAACACCGCTGATTTAATCAAACAATACTGTGCTAGCAACAATGTGGCTTTGCCTCAAATTGGGTATACTTCAAGATTAGTGAGAACAGAACAAACTATGGAGGTTATCCTACAGGAATTAGGTTTGAAGGGACAATTTCAAGTGATCAGCGGAGATGCTGATGATTTAAAGAAAATTGAATTACCTGAAACTGCATCCAAGGATACTATACCCGTTTTACAAACTTGGAGATTGAATGAACGTCATTACGGTTCTTGGCAAGGTCAAAGGAAACCACAAATTTTGAAAGAATATGGTGATGAAAAATATATGTACATCAGAAGAGATTACCAAGGTAAACCACCTGTAGTGGATCTAAATTTAGAAATGATACAAGAAGTTGGCGATAAAGGTGCCTTAACAGGTTACGAATTTAAAGAACCAAACAGACATTTGAAATATTCAGAGGAAGAATCTAAAGGTGAAAAATTACCAGCTAGTGAATCCTTATGTGAAGTGGTTCAAAGAATTAAACCTTTCTTGGAGGAAGTGGTACTTAAATTTGGTAAAGATGAAACACAAAATTCATGTTTGATTGTTGGTCATGGTAGTTCCGTGAGATCAATTTTGAAAATCTTACAAAATATTACTGATGAAGCCATTAAAGATATTGACATCCCCAATGGTATTCCATTGTTATTGGAATTAAATAAATCTAATTTCCAAGTGGTGAAAAGTCTTTATTTGGATCCAGAATCTGCTAAGATTAATGCTGCCAAAGTACGTAATGAAGGTTTTGAGAAGAACCCATAAGACAATTTTCTCTTAATAAATTTTTCAACATTTTATAGAATATGGAAGCAAATTATTTGTTAAACACTTTATATAGATAGTGATATATAACGATTAATGAAAAAATGATAATTTAATTAAATACCACTTTCCATTTTACAAGTCACTTTCTATATATTTTATATGTTGTTTAGCAAATTTCTTGATAATTTTTCTTTTCTTCAAAGATAATCCATCATGTTTAATCTTCAAGTGCCTCGTTAGAGCATCCAAACGGGAAAACGTCTTTTCATATCCACTATCACCCATTATTTCAATACATTCAAGACATCTGTAAAGACATTTCCTAGTAGAAGATTTTTTATTTTGTTGTGTTGGGCTATTAAGTGCTTGTGAAGATTCCACTGGATAGTTTAAAAGGTTGTAGTTCACTTGACAAACCTTTAACGAATCTGTAGTTTTTTCCAAGTTGTTTTTCTTTTTACTGTTTCTTTCTTCAACTTTAATCAAGTTACTATCACATAAAGTGATATCATTATCATTATTAAATTCTGCAAAATTCATGTCAATAAACTGACCACCTGAACAAGTAAGATAATTTGAACTACTTAATGTGGTCATTACTTTAGGATTTGCATATTTGTTAAAAGGATTTTTCTTCCATTTCTTTAAAGTTGATCCTCTCTTTATCTTCTTCACCGGAGTAAATTCACTCTTTGTATTAGTCGGTATATACATTTTAGTGTCTTCTTCTCTTTGTTTAATATCGAAATATAACGATAGTGAAGCAGAATTAGGTGGGGAGGAGTATAATGTTGAATTTGTATTGGTAGAGTCGTTTAACCATTGTAATGTAGATAAAAGAACGGAATCTTTCCCTATCGATCCACTGGAAAAAGGTATCTGATCACTCATAATACTCCTCAATATTTATAACAATCAATATACCATTCAATTTCTCACTATATCTTTAATTTGAGGATGGAGAAAACAACTTGTTAGTTACTTTATAAGATAGGCGCTTAAATGTCAAATCAAGAAAAAGTATACTAATATTTGTAAAAAATTTCATTCCATTTTTAAATAAATCTATACTTTATACAATAAATTATCAATACTATTATTCATAATTCAAACCAGCGTCCCAGAATTTAGTCTCCAATTCACAAACGTCTGCGTAGATGTTAATCAAAGTTTCAATTTGTTCTGGTGGGTAAGTAGCTACAATGTTATTCATTAATTCTTTACCCATGTCCATCTCTTCACGGTACCATTTGGAAGAATAGACATCCAACCAATGCTTGTACATTGGTTCTGTAGTAGTAATTGTCCCCTCGACTTCCATCAAAGCTCTACCGTACCCCATTAGACAAGGTGTTAATGCTGTTACCAATTCAGACCAGTTACCTCTAGCGGCCACATCAGCAAAATATCTACTGTAAGCCTTCAAAGCTGGACCTCTCTTAATATTGGCAAAATATGATTCGTCTGTGACACCAAATTCTTTTTGTAATTTTTCCTTATGGTTAACCATTTCTTGTTTCACATTAGACACAATAGTTAATTCTTTCTCCATATCTTCTAAAGTTGGGGCTTTACTAGCGGCAATACAATGCACTCTAGCATAATCTACTAAATAAGCATAATCTTGTTCAATGAAGAATCTAAATTTAGAACGGTCTAAACTACCATCTGCAATCTTCTTGACAAAATCATGTTTAATATACGATTCCCAATGTGGTTTCACCTTTGGATGATTTTCCAAATAACTTACAAAATCTTTTTTAATTACAGGAAGTTCCTTCACAATTGGAAGTTCCACATTATTATCTTTCTGAGACACAATGACTTCATGGGCAGTGAAACATTCGTCTGCAATCATTCTTTCTAATGGAATACCAACAGCATAAACATGGTTGATTGGACCATTATCCACCACATGATCTTTCACTACTTCACAACCAATGGACACAGCATTTTGTACGTATTCAATACCACCGTAAACAGCTTGTGGTAAAGAGTAACCGCGTGCTAAATTGGATGCAATTGACGAGGCTAGAGTACAACCAGTACCATGTGTGTTAGTAGTTTCAGTGTAGTGACCTTTGAAAACAATAAATTTCTTTTCTTCACCTATTAATAACACATCAGTGATATATCTTTCCTCTGAACCCTTCCATGGAATGTGACCACCTTTCACCAGGACGTTGGTACAACCGCATACTTCTCTGACTTGTTTAGCCAATTCAAAAACATCTTCAATACATTCGATCTTAGACTCTTTACCAATCAATTTGAAACATTCTGGAATGTTTGGAGTTAAGACATCGGCCAATGGAGCAACCTTCTCTTTAATCAAATCAACAATATTGCCGTCAGCTAACGAAGAACCTGAAGTGGCCACTAACACTGGATCCACGACCAATTTTGGTCTTTCATTTTTAGGCAAGGAGTTCAATTTATCACTCAAGACATTAGCGGCATCCACGCTAAGCATACCAGTCTTGATCACATCACATTTCATATCTTTCAAATTGACATCCAATATTTGAGAGACCACATCCTTTGGGGTCAATTGGAAGCCATACACAGAAACTGGGGTTTGTATAGTCAATGCAGCCACACAGGTCATGGCATAACATCTGTGAGCTGTAATTGTTTTCACATCAGCTTCGATACCAGCACCACCACTAGAATCGGACCCTGCGATGGTTAAAACAGTAGGTAAACGCTCTGAGCGAGCCAATGACAAATATGGTGGGGGAGTATTAATGACAATATCACTGTAGGACATGATAGCAATTATTATATTGGTATTTTGTTCGAGATATTCTTTAAATTTGTCAAGATCTAAATTTTTCATTGAAAGTTTATATAACTTTTTCAATGCAGGTTCTAACAGTTTCCTAACAAAATATGCGCAAGTGAATCATATTTGAACAACGGACTTTCAATGATATGTGTTCTTTGACAGATATTTGATATGTAAATAAATAGTTTGTATACAAAAGTATATATGTGAGTTGTATTAAATATTAAAAGATATCGTAAGAATCGTCCCATTTGTGTTCCTTTCTTAACTTCCAGTAATCACCTTTGAATCTCCAGATCCTGTCATTTGACACAGGGTCCACGTCCAATTCGAAATATTTAGGTTGATATTTCACTTGATTCTTGTCTCTCTCCTTACGAACATGTCTTTGTTTCTCCTCCAGTCTGTGCTTTTCAGAAGCAGCTTCGTCATAATTACCATCTTCCATGGCACGTTGATCTGGTCTCAAACGAGAATCTGTTGGGGCAACCCATTTCAACAAATCAGGTTGTGGATCATTCAACGTGATGGCAAATGGTGTTAAGTTAAATGGAACATCAGTAAGTCTCTTATGGATTTTCCATATATTGAAAATGGAACCATCATATTTAGGATCACAAAGTTTTGGACTAGGTGAACTATTATCAGAGTTTAATTTCAAGTCAGCATCAGTTTTACCATCCACAACTTTTTTAGCATAGATGATATCATTCCAATGACCATAAAATTGCCAACATTTCTTATCCTCTTTATTATAAACATCACCTTTCACTTCATAACCGGCATTAGTCCAACCTTTAGCCTTGTAGTTCATGATACAGTAATCACCAGTGGTTCTATTTTCAACTCTAACTTCACCTGAGTTATCCACTTGTGGATTCCCTACAAGAATACCAATAACAGTGTTTAATGGTTTTTTCCAAGTGTATGTCTCTTCTTTGATTTCATTCTCGTCTGAATCAGGACGAATATTAACAAACCATCTACCTAGATGTTTGATAACAAATGCACGTCCATTGAATTTGGAGTCCACATTAGATTCACCATAATAATCCCATTTTGGTGCTTCAGTCCATGATGCAGAGACAGGTGGATGATGTGACACTTGTTCAGTGAAAAATCTGTATTGTTCTTTAGGGTTTGTGTATTCAAAGGTTTCCCCCAATAATGGGTTAAATGGTTTAGCCACTCTATTAATTGTAGACCCATACGGTGAAATAGAAAATGCAGCAACATATAACATTCTTAAAGTGGAGTCAGAATATTTACTTGCTTGAGTCAATAAATTACAATATTCAATATCTTCTGCTAATCTTTGTAACATAGAAGATGGTTCATTGAAACTGACTGGAAGTGTCATCTTAGTGATATCCTTCCCTGCCATTGATTTCAAAACACCCCATAAACCAACGACGGGACGAGTGTCTTTATCTAAGGCCAATTTAGTTCTATGTCCATGTTCATAACCTAAAAATGTTCCTTCATCAGATAGCTCATTAAACTTGGCGGCCTGTGCTTCATTTTTAAACTGTTCAGAGGAGATTTCTTCAATAGGTTCTTCTTCCTTCTCCGATTCCTTCTTCTCAACATCTTCCTGTTCAGTAGTTTCATCAACATTTTCAATCTCTTCTTCGTCGGATTTTACCGCATCGATTTCTTCAGCATCGAAAAACTCATCTACATCAGAGTCATCAGAATCAACAAGTACTTTTTCACTAGAGCTGATAGCTTTTGTAATTTCATCTAAAGTAGTTTCATCTACAGTTCCTTGATTTGGTAATCCAGCTCCACTCCCTGAAGTTTCTACAGGTGCTGTAACATTTTCCAATAGTTTTTTCAAACGTTTTCTGTCAGCATCCAAATCTGTCAATTTAGTGTTCTTATCCATCAATTCTAATTCTAATTCCTTCATGGTTTGGATCCAGACATTATTTAAATCTCTTTGTTTACCTAATGAGGAAATTAACTTTTTATCTCTTTGTTGTGTATATTCATTTAATTTTTCAAAATTACTGTTCATTGCAATTAATGTCTTACTTACAGTATTCCAAATATCATTGCTTGGTTGTAAATTAGTGTCTCTTAAACTACTATCAGATAATAAGTCAATTAATTCAGTGAAATCAATTGTAATAGATCTCTTCAACATATGCAATTTATGAGAAAATGGTCCATAAGATATTTTCAAATCTTCACCATTAGTACCATTAATAATGTCAAACATTTCACTATTCCCCTCATCATCATCTTCACTATCAGAATCATCTGATTCTTGATTGTACATTGTTTCCATTTGATTAGAGACGACAGGAGAAGCTAATTGAGATGTTTTTATCAATTCAGCTTGAGATGGCTTTTCCTTCAATGTACGTGGTACAGATCCCATTGACGAAATATCTTCAGTTTGTTTTCCATCTAAGTCATCTACATTATCAACCAATGCTAATGTGTCTTGTATGCGTGGTGTGTTCAATACATTAGCTGGTGTTTCTGACATACCTTTTTTTTTCAAATCCTTAGCATATCTTATAGCACCTTGAATAGCCCAAACCCATCTATTTGTTTCAATGGGGTGATTACCCTTTAAATGCCACCTTATTGATTCCACAGCATTGTTACGATTACCACTAATGATTTCAAACTTTAATTTCTCAGATGAATCTAAATGTAAGAAACAATTAGACACATTAAGGGACCCACGGCATGCATTTTGTGTATCAGCTTGATCAACATAGTAAGATAATCTACCATCACCACTAAGAATAAAATAACGTAATTTATAACCTTGTGCAAAATTAGTCCATTTCTTTAAATAACCTTTAAAAGTAGGTGGAGCTGCAATTCTATTTTCTGAAGTGGTCGAATCTTGCGGTTGAGCAGTATTCACACCAGTAATATCAATAACGGATTGTTCCATGGCAGATTTTTCCAATAATTTTTTCAATTCCATATCTATAGCCAATTTAGTAGTAGTAGTGGAAGTGTTAACTGGTTGATTATTCACATCCACTTTTTTCAAGAGATCCAAGGGTAATCTACCCTTTGTATCTCTTTTGAATGGATCTGCACCGTGTTCTAATAACCATCTACACATGATAACGTCTCTCTTTTTCACAAATTCGTGTAAGACAGTATCACCAGTCTCTGGATCCATCCCATTAATATCTAATAGATTAAAATTTCTTTGATCCTTCAAGATGTATCCCAAATGTTCAAAATCTCTATTATTAAAAGCATTTCTAAATTCTAGAGCAATTTCTGTCATGTACTTTGATCTTTTATATTGCATCAATTGGGCCACATTTAAATCGTTAGCCACTTCAAATGGTTGTAAATTCCTATTATTGACAATGGTATCGTTAATCCCGGGCAAATCCATCAAGTATGATGCCACATCTAATCTGGATTGGTAGGCAGTCATATGTAAGGGAGTGTTCCCAGCTGAGTCCTTCTCGTTAATGTTGACTAAATTGAATTCAAACCCTAATGAATTAAAAGATTCACTATTATTGATTATATCCTTAATTAAATGCAATGGAGCCACTTGCACTGCAAAGTGCAAGATTAACTTAGCCACTTCAATCACATTAGGATCATCCTTTGGATTGAATTGTTCTTTCAACAATGTTTGAAGATCATTATACGACCCTTTCCTCAATACATTCAGCAGTTTCAACTTCAACAATGGTTTACTAATGGTAGGTTCCCCATTGTCGCCCACAGCCACAACTTCATCAGACATTTGCCTCTAAATATCGATATGGATCCTTTATTTTGGTTGTTCCACTTAGGTGTCAACTTGATTCTTCATTGAAATTTTTTTCCAAGATCAGTTCCGCCCTCTTAGGGTTTGTGGTTCTTTCGCAATGATCATAATAAAGACCATTAAATTGAAGGTTCACTCGGTAACAAGCATCCCAAGGGTCCCTTAAGTGATGAGTGTTCATGTCAGTGTGACACCGGCCCAGCAAGTGCCTCGAAAACAGGGCAAAAATGCTCCCAGATCAGCTCAATATCAGTTGAAACAAGTCATTGGCAAAGGGTCCTATGGTATTGTTTACAAAGCTGTTAACAAGAAGACGAAGCAGACCGTGGCTATCAAAGAGATCAATTACGAGAACAACGAGGAGTTACAGGAGATTAGAGTGGAAATCGATCTGTTGAAGAATTTAAATCATATAAACATTGTCAAATACCATGGATTCATTCAGAAAATGTCCAAATTGTATATAATATTAGAGTATGCATCTCATGGTTCATTGAAAAATTTGATATCAAGCAAGGCAAACAAGTGTCTTACTGAGTTGGAGACGAAAACTTATATCAAACAAACGTTGGTGGGTTTGAACTATTTACATGAGCAAGGTGTGATCCACAGAGACATTAAAGCAGCAAATTTGCTATTGGATTCTAATAATGTTGTGAAATTAGCTGATTTTGGGGTATCCACTAAAGTGAATAACACTGCGATGACTTTGGCAGGTTCATTAAATTGGATGGCACCGGAAATAATTACTAATAAAGGCGCATCCACATTAAGTGATATTTGGTCATTGGGGGCCACCATGGTGGAATTGATGACTGGGAATCCACCATTCCATAATCTATTGGATATTAATATCTATTATGCTATGGAGAATGATAAGGAAAAATATTATCCACCAGCTTCACTTCCAGAACAAGTACAACGGTTCTTGGAGCTTTGTTTCCAGAAAAACATGTTTAATAGACCCACAGCACAAGAATTATTAAGACATCCCTGGTTATCAGATGAATCTAAGGAGAAAGGTGATTTGTCTAGATATATTGAAGATTTTGATAATGTAGATTTCAATTGGGATGAAGATTTTAAAGAAAAGGAACTTGATTTAATACTAAATTTACAACGATCTTCTCCCAAACGTAATAGTAATACAGCTTCCCCAATGAAGAGAACACCGATGACAAGAATAAATAGTATAGAACGTACAAATAGTCAAGAATTTGGTTCGCCGAGAAAGTCACTAATGGATAACAATTATGATGAGAGTGATATTGACGATTCTTTATTATTTGATGGTCAGTACTATTTAGATAATTTTGAAAAACAATGCTTGGATATCCCACAGGATAAGATATCTAGAATATTCAATGATTGTGATATTGATGATATCATAAACACACTACTAGTTGTATTTGAAGACAATTGGTATAAAGAAAACAATAATACAGTCATTGAAGATAATGCAATAATAATATTTGAATATGATTTTAAAGAAAACCACTCACAGTTATTGAATCGATTTATTCAACTTGGTGGATTACTCACTATACTAGATAAAAAAGTGATAAATTTGATTTACAAATTAGTTACCAGACAAGAATTTTGTAAGGTACTTTTCCAAAGTGGTATTATGCATGATAAACGAAGTTTACAACGATTAGAGAATAATTCCGGGTTGTACTATGAAACAATTTACAGTTTCCTCGAGTGTACTTCGATGAAATTTTGGTACAGATGGTGTTCAAGAAATTTGAATTTAGAAGCTTTAGTAAACAGGTTATATCATGATGAATTCAAAACGATACAATCAATTCTTTTAAAATTATCTTCATTTGACACGAATATTGAGGGAGGTGCTACTAATTGGGTTTCTGAGAAAATCTTACCAGTTTTAGTTGAGAGAGAACCAAATAGTAAATCTCAAATCGTTTATATTGTATTGAAATCGATGACATACCTTTTACAAAATGCTCATCATGTTGGCAATGTACAGAATAGCACACCATCACCTTCTGGTACTGTGTCGATGACACCTGCATCTGGATCTCCAATGAAACCTCCACAACGAATAATAAGCGATAGACATTTTAAAGCATTCCGTTTTGATTATAATGAGGACTCTTTAGAATTAGAAACAGAGATTAAATTGCCTGATAAATTCCCTCATTGGTTACTCTCACATTTAAACAACAATAATTTGATTTTGAAGAATAATGATATTCATGTCTGGAAATATTTCATTAAAGTTTGTTACATTTCAGGTAAATTAAACAAACAAATCTTATTGGACTTATATGACAATCAAAATTTTATGAACTTATTCGAACACATTCTTATTCAATATGGTGATAAATCTGTAAATTCTAGACAAGAACACAAGAATTTAAGATCTATCTTACACACTCTGTTGTTGATATTTGTTGATGCTACTCAATTATCAAACAGAAAGGAACTTCCAGAACTAATACAAGTAATCACCAGAATTTTGACAAATCAAAAGGAGTTTATCCCACCTTGCATTGACATTTTATTAAATGAAACTATCCATCATCCTGCATTAACAAAGAAAATTGTCCCAGTACAATTAGTAACCTCATCATTTTATAAATTTGATGCGAACGATATTAATTTCAGTTCACTGATTAACAAATTTTTAAAATTATGTTCTTTATCCAATTATGGTCGACCAAATGAATTATCTAGAGGGATAGTATCCAACCCAGATTTTTTAAAAAGAATTAAGTTATTTTTCAAATTGTATGAGAATAGTTTACTGATTCAAATTGAATTACTTAAATTATTGAAAATATTATTTACGCATTGTGATAATGATCATATGTTATCACAAATAATTTCATTCTTGAACACCAATTGGACTGCTAACGATAAGAATACTCCTGAGAACAACAACCGAGGAAGACAAGTTGGGAAAGACTCTATTCTGATTGTTCAATTATGCAATGACATCAAACAATTAAATGTTTAAATATATTTATATAATAAATTTTATATCAATATTTACATTTTTTCCAAATTAGGAAAAACCTCGAATTAATGGAAAATATTATTCAGTAGATCATTACATAGCTTGAGAGAACACCAATATCTACTAATCATTGTACTCATATTTTATCTCCTCAATCAAAACTATGCATAGAAGACAAGATTCATCACCTGAATATGAAGTTCTGGAAGAGATCGGTCGTGGATCTTTCGGATCTGTACGTAAAGTGATCCATCTCCCCACAAATACATTAATGGTCAGGAAAGAGATCAAGTATGGGCATATGAATCACAAAGAACGTCAACAACTTATCTCTGAATGTAAGATATTATCACAGTTAAATCATGAAAACATTGTTAAATTTTATTCTTGGGATTTCAATGAACAAAGGCAGATTCTTTACCTGTACATGGAATTCTGTTCACAAGGTGATCTACAGAAATTGATAGTTCAATATAAGAATGAACATAAATATATTCCTGAACAGACAATATGGACTATACTGGCACAAATATTAATGGCTTTGTATCGATGCCATTACGGTGAAGATCCTCAAGCATTAGTAACAATATACGATCGATTAAGGAAACCCTCTACACAACCCAAGACTAACATTGTGATCCACAGAGATTTGAAACCAGGTAACATTTTTCTAAACGGTGAAGGTGAGAAGAATGGTGCCGGTATGGTTAAATTAGGTGATTTTGGTCTGGCGAAAGCTCTAGGTAATAGTATTCAATTTGCCACCACCTATGTGGGGACACCTTATTACATGTCTCCTGAAGTGTTGAATGACCAACCTTATTCACCCTTGAGTGATGTTTGGTCATTAGGTTGTGTTATCTATGAGATGTGCTCTTTACATCCACCTTTCCAAGCCAAGAATTATGTGGATTTACAAAATAAAATCAAGCAGGGGAAGGTAGACAAGATACCAGAATACTATTCAGATGGGCTAATGTCAATAATTAAATCCATGATCCGTGTAGATATGAGAGATCGTGTCTCCACATTTGAATTATTACAAGATATTCAAATTCGAACCTCTAGAAAGGCATTACAACTAGAGAGATTTGAAAGAGACTTGCTTGATTACGAGAAAGAACTAGTTAATATAGAGAAGATCCTTGACAAACAGGCTTCAGACTACGAGAGGACCTTGGCTCAATTGAAGGAACAATTTGTGCAAGCTGTGGAAGAACGTGTGAGAGAAGTCGTTAACGGTAAGAAGATCGGGAAAGCTCCTGAATCTTTGTACACCAACAAATACCATTATGATCAAGGCCTATCATCGAAACCAGCATACCATTGGCAGACTAGATATAGATAGCATAATATAGTATATTATATAGCCTATATATAGTTGGAATACATCACTGCGCACGGCGAGCAACGTCTGAGTTTGAAGAATTTAAATCAAATACCCAATTAATGTTTGACTTTGACATTTAATTTGAAGCCCAAGAAGTCAAGAGTTGGGGATAATATACGAGGCCTGCCATGGACGAGGACATTCCCAAGAAGCAGAAAACCATGTCTGCGCTAGCTAACGCGGCTATATTACAAGACCCCACTTTGGTAGAGGATTATTCTGAATTGAGAAATGTACCAAGAATCTCATCTGACGAAACTGATCAAAGTGTCTCTGGTAGTGTGGTGATCACCAAAAGGGTTCCTGTGCCAGTGGAAATAATTAAACAAGTGGAAGAGGATCCAAAGGAAGATGATAAGAAAAAGAATCCAAGAATTGCTAGTATGGCATCTAGTTATTACTCTTCTGAAGGTGAGGCATTTGATGATGAACATGAAGTCACAGTAGAACCACTGAGTCGTGTGGAAAACAATACAGAATCTTATAATACCAGTATCGATGAACATGATAATGATAGCAACATAGCATTGGATTATTCTGATTCTGATTTTGAAGATAATTTGGAGCAAAGAATGTTGAGCTTAGAAGATAAGACAGATTCTCTTTTACATCAAGAGGTGACTCCAACACCGTCGGTAATATCTGGACCTAATCTAGAATTGTCTGAAGATGAAGTGGTAAGTCATGATGAAGATGATACATTTTACGATGAAGATAAAACTTTAGAAGAGGAAGAAAATGAGGAGGCCGAAGAAGAAGAGGAAGAAGATTATGATGATGACGAATACAAGCCATTACCACCACCACAAGAATTAGATCCTGATAAATTGTATGCTCTATATGCTTTCAATGGACCAGACGCATCTCATTGTCAACTTGATCAAGACGAGTCATGTATCCTTTTAAATGACGAAGACTCGTATTGGTGGTTAGTGAAGAGATGTAAAGATAATAACATTGGGTTTGCTCCAGCAGAAATATTAGAAACATTCCCTGAAAGATTAGCTAGATTAAATTGTTGGAAAAATGAAAATATGACTTCTTCATCTACAAATTCATCAATTGATGAAATAAATAAGAATGAAAGAGAACAACAAAATAACAAGACCAAGCTAACCACTCCTTATAAAGGTAAAGATGATAAATCGGTAAGTTTTAACGATATTATAAGTTATGCTGATAGATTCATTGAAGACGATATCGATAATAATAATAGTGACATTGAAAATCTGGCCACTGACACTCAAGAAGATCTCGATAAAGCTAAGACGAAAGCGAGACATCATGATCTATTTGGTGCTGAACCTTTACATTTCGAAAGAGATATCGATGAAATGAGTGAAACAGTGAGTGATGTGTCGTTTAACACCGGATACACCCAGCCTTTGAATTATACGAAAATCAGAGAATCTAAATCCATTAAAAATATTCATGATGAGATTATGTTGACACCACCATATGAAGAACCTGTTGCAAAAAATAAAGAACTTTTAATTGAAGATTTAATAGACAAGAATATAGCTGAAAATATTGCCGAGGAAGAAGGAGAAGAAAATGAAAAAGAGGAAGAAGAAGAGGATGAAGAGGAAATGCAACATGTCATTGTCACAGGTAGTACAGATGCCTTACACAAAGTTTTTGAAGCACCTATAGTACCTTTCAGCAAAAATTCTGAAAACAAAATGCAAAATTCCAATTCAGATTATTCGATATCTACCATCGGAGAATTTTCACCTTCATCATCTGAATGGACCAACGATTCACCTAAACTTCATAACAATGAGTTCACCGAAGGGAAAACTGACGAGACAAATATTAATGAACCTCAGTCAATAATACCTTCCACAAGAGCTTTACGCGATATATCCAAAATTGTTAATGATCTACCGCCACAAGATGGTACTCCTATAGAAGTTAACATCGAGGATGATCATCATGACACTTCTACTTTAGAAGAGGAATGGTCTCGAGATTTACCTAAGGGTGACGATAACACCTCTATTCAATCTAAAAATTCTTCATTATTGGAAGATTTTAAAATGGATTTAGAAGGTCATCATTTACAAGCATCTACCACAAGCATAACAAGCAATAACTCATTACCCAAAGCACAACAATTTAACATTACTACTCATCTGGAAAGTCAAGACATTCAAGACTACACAACAACTTCCGATGAGCATCATCCAGTCATCCAACAAATGTATGAACCAATATTGAATAGAATTGATATCTTGATGGCCAAGATAGATCAAATTATTCAAAACTAGAGACTATTCATCACTTGCATAAACTATATATACTACTACATCTACATACAACATCTAAATACTACATTTTCTTAACTATTATACATCCACTTTTAATTCATTAAAAATTTTCTTTTTTTATATGAAAAATAAATAACAAAAATATATGGCGACTATTTGAAACATCGAGTGAATACAGTAAATCCCATCCAAACCAAAGAGATGTCTTCCCAATGGAAACCTGATGAAACGTCGTTGGTGCAACTGTCTTCTCTTTTGAAGAACAGTATGTCTCCAGTCCAACAGGATCGTACCAATGCAATGGATGCGTTGAAGAATTTTGAATCACAACCTGAATTTTTGAATTATTTATGTTTCATCCTTATTGAAGGTGCTACAACTCCATCTTTGGTGGCCAATTTCCCTGCAAATGAGTTATCCTCCTTACGTGCTACTGCTGGTTTGTTATTAAAGAACACAATGCTACAAACCAATCATGGTGTCCTTAAACATGATGTTTCATACGTCAAAGCCAATATCTTCCATGGGTTATATAATAACAATGCGGATAAACTTATTGCTAATTTGACTGGTATTGTCATTACCACTTTATTCTCCACACATTATAGACAGGACAGATCAGATGTCACAGGTGTTGCTATGTTAGGACAATTAATTGAATTGGCCGGTAAAGGTAATGTTGGTGCTATTAAAGCCTTGTCTAAAATTATGGAAGATAATGGTCAATTTTTCCAGTTAGAATGGAAGTCAGAGAACGGTGCTGTGGTGAAACCAATTGAATTCTTATTTGATCATTTCTTGAACTTCATGATTAACGATACTGATTTGAATTCCACTATTAGAGCTGAGAGCATTAAATGTATAAATTTTGCCATTGGGTTACAATTGCAATATGCTATAGTCAAACTAGACGATTTTTTGGTTAATATCTTTAAGTTAGCTGAATATGATAACGATGATGAGGTAAGAGCACAAATTTGTGTAGCATTTACCACAATCTTAGAATTTAGACCAGATAAGTTAGTTAGCCACTTAAATGGTATTGTCCAATTTATGTTACATTTAATTAATACCGTACAAGAGGAAAAAGTTGCCATTGAAGCTTGTGAATTTTTACATGGATTTGTCACTAGTCCGCATATCCCCAAACATATTTTACAACCATATGTCAATGAAATTATCCCAGTGCTGTTAACCAAGATGGTATTTGATGAAGATTCTATCTTATTATACGAAGCTCACAATGAAGATGATGCATTCTTAGAGGATAAAGATGAAGATATTAAACCTATGGCACCACGTATAGTGAAAAAGAAACCCAATTCAGAAGCAGCTAAAAATATTGGTGATGATGATGACGAAGATGATGACGACGACGATGACGATGGAGATGTTGATTCTCGTTGGACTTTGAGAAAATGTGCTGCCGCCACTGTGGATGTCATGACTAGCATTTTACCTAGAGATGTCATTGAAATTGCATTCCCATTCTTAAGAGAACATTTAACCTCTGATAAATGGTTTATTAGAGAAGCCACCATTTTGGCCTTAGGTGCTATGGGAGAAGGTATTATGAAGTATTTCCACGATCAATTACCTACATTGATTCCATTTTTAGTGGAACAATTAAAGGATCAATGGGCTCCTGTGAGAAAAATTGTTTGTTGGACTTTAAGTAGATTTTCATCATGGATCTTACAAGATCATACAGAGTTCTTAATACCTGTCTTGGAACCTATTGTCTCCACGTTACTAGATAAAAGAAAGGACGTACAAGAAGCAGCAATTAGTAGTGTCGCTGTATTCATTGAGAATTGTGACGCTGAATTGATAGAAACATTATTATACAGTGAATTATTATCAAGTTTTGATAAATGTTTCCAATTTTACAAGAAGAAGAATTTAATTATCTTATATGATGCTGTGGGGAGATTCGCTGAAAAAGTGGAATTAGATGATACAGCTATGCAAATGGTATTACCTCATTTGATCAATAAATGGAGTTCCTTAGCTGACACAGATAAAGAATTGTGGCCATTACTAGAATGTTTATCATGTGTGGTGTCTTCATTAGGTGAAAGATTTTTACCTATGGCACCAGAAGTTTACTCCAGAGCTTATAGAATTTTATCACATTGTGTAGAGATGGAGACCAAATCTCACCAAGACCCTACAGTGATAGTACCTGAAAAGGATTTCACCATCACTTCTATCGATCTTATTGATGGGTTAGCACAAGGGTTGGGACCACAATGTCAACCATTATTGTTCCCTAATAATGATAACACTTTATTACGTTTACTATTAGAATGTTTAAATGATCCAATCCATGAAGTGAGACAAAGTGTCTTTGCCCTACTTGGTGACATTGTCACTTTCTGTGACCCACAATTACTAACTGGTACTCTACCTGATTTCTTAAAATTGATTGCCACAGAGATAATGCATAACGATGACCCTGATGGTGTCCCATCAGTGATCAATTCCATTTGGTGTCTAGGTTTGATCAGTGAAAGAGTCAACTTGAGTTCATACATGATTGACATGTCTCGTATCCTACTCGATTTGTTCACCACGACATTACAATTTGTGGATGCTGCCATTTTAGAGAACATTGCCATTACCATTGGCCGTATGGGTATCACACATCCTGAAGTGTTCAGCACTGGTACTTTTGCACAAGATGCCGTATGGAACAAATGGGCAGACTCTATGTCCACCGTGGACTCATACGAGGAAAAGAGCAGTGGGTACATGGGGTTTGTCAAGATTATAAACATGAGTCAAGCTACTCTGTCAGACAAGACATTACAAAAAGTGATCAGTGGACTGGCAATCAACGTCGAAGCAGAAGTGTTTGCCCAAGACGTCATGGCATTCCTGGTGAGATACTCCGCGCAGATCCAATCGATATCCTCGAGTCTGTCCCCAGAAGACATTGCATTCTTGACTAAATTTAGTAGTTAGTACCTTTATATATATATATACTGTATACGTCCGTGTAAGACGACGAAAAGTTTTCAATCCAATTTTTCTTTTTTCAGTGAAAAAAAATATTTGAAAAATTTCTCGATGAGTTTCTTTATTAACTGTTATTAGAGAAGACCAACTAGAGACATCTCGAGTTATTAACTATAATAAACACATATAAATAGAAATGTCATTCAGACCAGGAAGTAGAGGTGGATCCCGTGGTGGATTCGGCGGTAGAGGTGGTTCCAGAGGTGGTTCCCGTGGTGGTTTTGGTGGCCGTGGTGGTTCCAGAGGTGGATTCGGTGGTAGAGGTGGTTCCAGAGGTGGTTCCCGTGGTGGCTTCGGTGGTGACCGTGGTGGAAGAGGCGGTGCCCGTGGTGGTCGTGGTGGTGCTAGAGGTGGTGCCCGTGGTGGTGCTAAGGTTGTCTTGGAACCACATAAACACGCTGGTGTCTTCATTGCTCGTGGTAAAGAAGATCTTTTAGTCACTAAGAACATGGCTCCAGGTGAATCCGTTTACGGTGAAAAGAGAATATCCATTGAAGAACCATCTAAGGAAGACGGTGTTCCACCAACCAAGGTCGAATACCGTGTTTGGAATCCTTTCAGATCCAAGTTGGCTGCCGGTATCATGGGTGGTTTAGATGAATTATTTATTGCTCCAGGTAAGAAGGTCCTTTATTTAGGTGCCGCTTCTGGTACTTCTGTCTCCCATGTCTCTGATGTCGTTGGTCCAGAAGGTATTGTCTACGCTGTTGAGTTCTCTCACAGACCAGGTAGAGAATTGATCTCCATGGCTAAGAAGAGACCAAATGTGATCCCAATCATTGAAGATGCTAGACATCCACAAAAATACAGAATGCTTGTTGGTATGGTGGATTGTGTCTTTGCCGATGTTGCCCAACCTGATCAAGCCCGTATTATTGCCTTGAACTCTCACATGTTCTTAAAGGACCAAGGTGGTGTTGTCATCTCTATTAAGGCCAACTGTATTGACTCCACTGTCGATGCTGAAACTGTCTTCGCCAGAGAAGTGCAAAAATTACGTGAAGAAAAGATTAAACCATTAGAACAATTGACTTTAGAACCTTATGAAAGAGATCATTGTATTGTTGTTGGTAGATACATGAGAAGTGGGTTAAAGAAATAAACGCAATTGAAGAAAGAATATATTTAAGATATAAGATATTTAACCTATATATGTACCATATTAAATAACAAGGGAACATCCTTTTGTAAAGTAGTAACCAGAAGAACTCGTTCAAAACAATACGTCTAGAGTACAACATAGACATAAACAAGCCAGACATGCAGCCAAACAACCTTCATTGTTCCCTCTTTGAGGTTGTTGCTGTTGAACGTACATTGGTTGCTGTTGCTGCTGTCCTTGATATGTCCCCTGATTTGGATAATATTGTGCTGTAGTAGTCGTTTGTTCTTGGTAATAATGTTGCTGTTGCTGTGGTGGTGGTGGGTGACCTCCCTGTTGAGAAAAATACTGTGGTTGACCTTGTGGCTGGTAATAATCTTGTGAAGGTTGGCCTCTTTCACGCGTAGGGTTATTCCCTTCAGGTTGTTCGAATTGCTAATTTTAACAAATTGTTAGTAATTGAGATGTGCAAAAAAAAATTCTATACCTAACTTACATACCTGGTTATTACCACTGTAGTATTCTTTGGCTGACATTGACTAATTTGACTGTTTCGTGTTGTAATAATTTGTGACACTTCATTAATAAACGCATCAATAATTAATTTTTCACTCTGATTTGCGTCTTTTCGATATTGGAAAAAAAATGATTCAATTGACGTTAGTAAATAAATACAAGCAACATAGATCAAGAGGTACTTGTGGAACTTTCCAAGGGAGTGTATAGAATGGCATTAGTTAACAGGAAACTTACTAGAGTGGCACAGTGTGTGTTGCTGGTGTTAACTGTGATAGTTGTGTTCCAATACCACTCTTCAGAACAAGACGAAGTGCTAGATGGGTATAAATTGTATTTACGTGAAATAACACAATACAATAAGAAACATGGTATCGTCGCGTCCCCTAAGAGCAAGTCATCTGATAAAGTGGTAATTGGGAAATTACACAATTTTTACGATGCAGTTTTCCAAAATATTATTGATTTTTCACCAACTGGTGCTACCACTCGTGAGTATAAAGATACTTGTTCCGTGAGAGATATTGGTAGTGACAGAGTTGAAGAGTTCCCCACTTTATCATATTTATCTTTGAGCAACTGTTTAAAGGTGACTAATGATGATTTGTCCAATCTGAAAATATCTCATCAACAGTTCGTTAACAGTATTGACAAATTGCCTGTATCACAAGGGTTATACGAAGGTGATGGTATTGTTATGGTCGGTGGTGGTAAATTCTCCATGTTAGCATTCTTGGCTATTCAACGTATTAGAAGAACGGGTACTACTTTACCTATTGAAGTTTTCATCCCACCAAGTGATGCACCAGATACTGGATTTTGTGAAGAAATGTTAGCACCATTTAATGCCAAGTGTATATATATGGATAGGGTGTTGCCTCATACCATGATAGAAAATTTTGAATTTAAAGGTTATCAATTCAAATCATTGTCCATGATTGCCTCGTCCTTTGAAAATATCCTGTTGTTAGACGCTGACAATTTTGCTGTGAAACCTTTGAATAACATTTTCAATGAAGAACCTTATAAGAGTCTTGGTATGGTTACTTGGCCAGATGTCTGGAGAAGAACCACTCAACCAGTGTATTACGATATTGCCGGAATCCCAGTGGATTTGAAGACTCGTGCTAGATACTCATTTGATGATCTTACACCACCAGAAGTGTACACCAAAGATATTTCTGATTTGAGCGAAGTTCCATTCCATGACTTGAAGGGTGCCATTGGTGATAGTTCTACCGAATCTGGCCAAATGTTAATAAACAAAACAAAACATTTAAAGACATTGTTATTGTCATTGTATTATAACGTTAATGGTCCAAACTGGTATTATCCAATTTTCTCACAAAAATCTGCTGGTGAAGGTGATAAAGAAACATTTATCTCTGCAGCACATTTCTACGGGTTACCATATTATCAAGTGAAAACACCAACAGGTATTTCAGGTTATTTTGACAAAGATAATGATAATGATTTCCATGGTACAGCAATGTTACAACATGATTTTGCCAAAGATTATCAAATGTATATGCATGCTAAGGCTGAATTGGGTAGCCAATATGCCAATAAGGCCAATGTTAAATATGATCCAGATTACGATTTACAAAATTTCAAGAACAAATATTTCAATACTGAAAATAAAGACATTGATCACAATGAAGTTATGTTTGTACATGCAAATTTCCCTAAATTTGATCCATATATTTTGTCTACTAAGAAAGAATGTGTAAACAAGGCTGGTAAACATGTTAGATTTTTCTCCAATAAAGAACCATTCCATGGTGCTGATATTGAATTAGAGAATTTCTATGTGTTCTACAGATTGTTCTGTAATGGTTCCAGATCACCACATTTCACCTACTTAAATAAAAAGACTAAGGGTACCCCAGAAAAATGGGTGGAAATGTGCCATTACATTCAACATAGATTAGCACATTTGGAGTCAAATGAAACCAACGATTAGATATTGGTGAAACTTCTATATATAATAATATGTATTTAATATAACTCAAATGTTTTCTCGTTTATTTAATTTTCGTGCTTTTTTCTTCATAACGCGTAAATTAAAGATAGAAAATTTTAAATTGGTTGCGTTATCTTTAATCATCATCACTTTTTAACAGTGTTAACAGTTAAGGCGTGGATCAATAAAGCCATTTTGAAACCATGAATATAGTGTCATTTTCTGATAGAAAAAATCTTAAGTGGGCACGTATAGTGGCTGTCATTGTCACTATTTACACAGTGGGTTATGTTATATATCACTATACAGACACATCAGCGATTGAACAAAGACTAGGATGGGAAACCACAAATGGGTGGGAATCTTCACATGATGACAAATTTGAGAATGTGCAAGACCTTGAAAATGATGGGACTATTATTGCAGAATCTGACAGCGAAAATACTTACACAGATGAACCTGAACATGAAGAAGAATTATACGATGAAGAAGAACCTGATAGCGAGGACGTTGATATTGAAGAACTTGAAACTGAAGAATTGAAAATATTTTATAATGATGTCTTTAACAATATGATGAAATTTGCTCCTTCAGGTGCTACAGAAAGAAAATATAACAAAGATTGGAAAGTAGACGGTGATATTGGTTCTGGTGATTATAACAAATTTGAAAGATTAAGTTATGAATTCTTAAAGGATTGTTTGCAATTATCCGCAGAAGATGTGGAAAATTTGAAGGGTACACATGAGAAATTTGTTGCCAGTTTGAACACTAAATTTCCAGCTTATAGTTATAAAGGTAGTGGTATTGTCACTGTAGGTGGTGGTAAATATTCACTACTAGCAATGTTGGTTATTCAACATATGAGAAATATGGGTACCACTTTACCTGTGGAAGTCTTTATCCCACCAGGTGATGGACCAGAGACAAATTTCTGTGAAAAACTATTACCAAAATATAATGCTAAATGTATTACTATTGAAAGAGTTTTACCAGAAGAAATGATTGAAAAATTTGCATTTAAAGGTTACCAATTCAAATCATTAGCTATGATTTCATCATCTTTTGAAAATATGTTATTATTGGATGCTGACAGTTTCCCCATGAAGTCATTAGATGAAATTTTCGATCAAGAACCATACAAGGGTCGTGGGTTAGTCTTATGGCCTGATTACTGGAGAAGAACTGTGCAACCATTGTATTATGACATTGCAGGTATTGAAGTGGATGTAAAGACTCGTGTTAGAAACATGCTTGATGATATTACACCACCAGAAGTGTACACTCAGGACATGTCAGATTTATCTAAAGTACCATTCCAAGATTTGAAAGGTACAGTAGGTGATGGATCTACCGAATCGGGTCAACTATTAATCAATAAAAGTCAACATTTGAAAACTATGTTATTGTCATTATATTATAACGTTCATGGTCCCACATGGTATTATCAAATTTTCTCTCAATGGGCAGCAGGTGAAGGTGATAAAGAGACATTTATTCATGCTGCTCATTTCTTTGGGTTACCATATTATCAAGTGAAATCACCTGTCGGTCAAATTGGTTTCCACAAGGGTGAAAATAATCAAGAATTTGAAGGTACAGGTATGTTGCAATATGATTTTGCCAGAGATTATCAAATGTATTTGCGTGCCAAGGAGACCATTAATGATAAGTATACTGCAAAGGAAAATATCAAATTTGATCCAGAGTATAATCCAGGTGCGTTTTCATCACGTTATTTCGATAGAGACACTCATAGTGATGTTATGTTTGTCCATGCCAATTTCCCCAAATTTGAACCATTAACACGGTCTAAAGAGAACAAAATGATGACAGAAGAGGGGGAACATTACAGACAATACGATGAATTGCATAAGATTGATTACGTGGATTTGGAATTGGAAACTTGTTCAGTGTACAGAGATCTTCTATGTAACGGTGCGGATGGTAAACAATATTTCCAATACTTAATGGAGGAATTTGAACTGGATCCAGAAGCCGAATCAGTGATGTGTAAATATATCAATGACAGATGGGAACACATGAAGAACACACATTTAGAAGCCACTAAAGCTTTATAAGATGGGATATAAAATAGATATCGCACACGCACACAGTATTGTTTCGGACATATATATACATATATAACTGCATTTAGATGGAATCCTACACACAAAATACACTAACTAACTATTGAACCTCTAAATCTTTGCGTATGATCGCTGGGTGGACCCTGATCAATTAAGTAATCGTGCATGAACGTCACTCCACACGGAGAGGTGGATTCCCCATTGTAGCATCAAACACGTACATATACTAATCACAATCGTCCCAGTGGGACTTCCCGCAATGTCCCACACGCTTGAGACCTTGTTTATCTTCCCTGTCTGTCCAATTGCGGATATGTCACCCCCACATGACGTATTTCCTCATTGTCCCTGGCCTTTTATTTTCATGGGGCATTCGGCGTCAAGAATGGAAAAAAAAATACCGGTGCTCTATTAAAAGAACAAACAACACAACAGATCAAGTGCAGAGAACAAGTCGGGTCCCAGGAGAGTATAATGGTCTTTATCAACAAGAGGACCTCGCGGGTGTTGCAATATGCGTTGATGCTACTGACTGTGTTTTTACTGTTCGAGTGGACGTTCCAGGATGATACCACGAATTTGGACGGGTATAAGTTGTACCTGCATGAAATGAAACTGTATAACAAGCAACGAGGTATCAGATTCTCACCGAATCCTAAACTTACTGACAAGCAAACTATCAAGAGCTTGAAAAACTTTTACAATCAAGTTTTCCAAACTGTTCTTGATTTTTCACCTGATAGTACAACCAAGCTTCAATACAAAGAAGGTTGCAAAAAACAACATATTGGTAGTAATCAAGGTGATGTGGAGAAGTTCCCATCTTTATCATATTCTTCATTGAAAGGTTGTCTGGATTTGAGTGAAGAAGATGTCTCAGAATTACAGACATTGCATGAACGATTTGTAAATAACATTGAAACGTTCCCCATTCCACAAGGATTATATGAAGGTGATGGTATTGTCATGGTCGGTGGTGGTAAGTATTCATTAATGGTCATCTTAGCTATTCAACGTATTAGAAGAACGGGTACCACTTTACCTATTGAAGTTTTCATTCCTCCAAGTGATGCTCCAGAGACAGCTTTTTGTAATGAATTGGTTTCATTATTTAATGCCAAGTGTATATATATGGATAGGGTATTACCAGAGGATATGATGAATAAATTTAAATTTAAAGGTTATCAATATAAATCATTAGCCATGATAGCATCATCTTTTGAAAATATCTTATTGTTAGACGCTGATAATTTTGCTGTGAAACCTTTGAATAACATTTTCAATGAAGAACCTTATAAGAGTCTTGGTATGATCACTTGGCCAGATGTCTGGAGAAGAACCACTCAACCCTTGTATTATGATATTGCAGGGGTCCCAGTGGATTTAAAGACTCGTGTAAGAAATTCATTCGATGATATCACACCACCACAAGTGTACACTAAGGACATGTCTGATTTGAGTGATGTCCCATTCCATGATTTGAAAGGTACTGTTGAAGATCATTCTTCAGAATCTGGTCAAATGTTAATAAACAAGACTAAGCATTTGAAAACATTAGTATTATCATTATATTATAACGTTAATGGCCCAACATGGTATTATCCAATCTTCTCACAAGGTGCACCAGGTGAAGGTGATAAGGAGACATTTATTCATGCTGCTCATCATTATGGATTACCATATTATCAAGTGAAATCAGCACCACGTTTTATTGCATATACTCCTAAAGATGTTGACGCGGTATTTCAAGCATCAGGTCTATTACAACATGATTTTGTGCAAGATTATAAAATGCACATGCGTGCTAAAGAGGAACTGGATAAAAAATATTCTCAGATGGAACATATTGGATTTGATCCAGAATATAAGTTAACAGATTTCAAAAACAAATATTTCAACAATGAACATAAGGACAGAGAAATCATTGAAGGAATGTTTTTACATGCAAATTTCCCCAAATACGATCCACAAGAATTGGCAAGAACCAAGACATGTGTTAGTAAAATGGGGTTACCTTATCGATTCTACAGTAAAGGTGTTAACTATTTCAAAGGTGATGTCGAATTAGAGAATTTTGATATGTTGAATAGACTACTTTGTAGTGGTTCTAAAGCACCATATTTCCCATATTTGAACGAAAAACTTCCAAACAAACCATTCACACCTGATTGGGATGCTATGTGTTCTTACGTTAGAAAAAGATACGCGTATTTGGACAGAACACCAATATATGTTGAATAAGTTAATACATATTTCACACTATATAATAATAATAATAATAATAATAATAATACATGTATTAAAATTTCTTGTTATTTTTCACGACGCGTAATTAAACTATTCTTTGCAATTTATTCATCAGAATTTGTTATTTGGTGCTTACTTATACAGATAGATATAGTGCTTATACTAGGACAAGTGTCGTGCATTAAGTTATAAATCTGAATGCTGGACATGCAATTTGCTAACAAACGATTTGTCAAATGGGCACGTATAGCAGTGGTCGTATTGACCATATATTCTGTTTGTTATGTGTTATATCACCACATGAATAATCCCATGGCTGAACAAGCAGTGGCTTTGGATATACCTTTACACACGGAGGAACCTGAAGATCTTAGATTGAAAGGGTTCTATAATAACGTTTTCAAAAATATGATGAAATATGCACCTGAAGGCGCTTCTGATCGAACATATGATAACGATTGGAAAGTAGACGGTGATATTGGTACTAGACCATCTGATTATAATAGTTTTGATAGATTGAGTTATGAATTTTTAAAGGATTGTTTGGAATTATCTGCAAGTGATATTAAGAATTTGAAAACTTCACATAAGAAATTTGTGAAAAGTTTGGGAAATAAATTACCCACTGACCTATATGAAGGTAGTGGTATTGTCACCGTTGGTGGTGGTAAATTTTCATTAATGGCCTTTTTAATCATTAAGAATTTAAGAAAATTAGGTACCACTTTACCTGTGGAAGTTTTCATCCCACCAAGTGATGGACCAGAAACAGAATTTTGTGAAGAATTATTACCTCAATTTAATGCCAAATGTGTGTTTATTGATAGAGTGTTACCTGCAGAGATGGTGGAGAAATTTGAATTTAAAGGTTACCAATTTAAATCATTAGCCATGGTGGCATCTTCATTTGAAAATTTGTTATTATTAGATGCTGATAATTTCCCCATCAAACCATTAGATGATATTTTCAAACAAGAACCATACAAGAGCCGTGGGCTGGTCTTATGGCCTGATTTCTGGAGAAGAACTACACAACCATTGTATTATGATATTGCTGGGATCCCCGTAGATTTAAAGACTCGTGTAAGGAATTCATTCGATGATATTACTCCACCACAAGTGTACACCAAGGATATGTCAGATCTTTCAGAAGTACCATTCCATGATTTGAAGGGTACCATCGGTGATGTTTCCACTGAATCAGGTGAAATGTTAATTAATAAGAGTATGCACTTGGGGACTATGTTATTATCACTATATTATAATGTGCATGGCCCCACATGGTATTACCCAATCTTCTCACAAAATGCAGCAGGTGAAGGTGACAAGGAAACATTTGTTCATGCGGCACATTTCTATGGGTTACCATACTATCAAGTGAAATCTACTACCAGTGTGGCAGGTTATTTCGATAGAGAAAATAACAATCAATTCAATGGTGTGGCTATGTTACAATACGATTTTGCTAAAGATTATTTGATGTTTAAGAATGCAAAGACTATTATTGACAAACAATACGCTGATCAAAAAGAGATTGCTTTTGATCCAAATTATAATTTAGAAGATTTTGAATACCGTTATTTGAATAAAAATGATCACAATGATGTTATGTTTATTCATGCCAATTTCCCGAAGTTTGAACCAATGACATTAGCCAGAGAGAAGAAATTAATGTCCGCCAAGGGGGAACATTTTAGAGGATACTGTGGGTTGGATAGATTTGGATATTTCGATATTGAATTAGAAAATTTCGAAAATTACAAGTATCTATTGTGTAACGATTCTGATGGTATCAAATATTTCCAATATTTATTGGACGAAATAGAATTGGACGCAAATAACGAAGCCATGATGTGTGAATATATTAATGACAGATACGATTATCTGAAGAAGACACACGAGGAGGCTCTAGCCACACCCGAAGGTGCCTGCAACCCTGTAAAATAATTACTGACATATGTACTGCTATATATAAATATGTGTCATTTGTATCATTTTTGTAATTCCACGTGAACGAGGCTTTGTATATTAATCACTTTTTTTTCCTTTAAACGCGAAATTTTTTGACATTGAAATATTGAAATCTTCCATTTCCATTGCGGGGCCAACTATAACGATAACAACAACAACAACAACAACAACCAATACTGTATCTATAATGTCCTCGAGTGTGCTTTGGGTCACTGCTATCAGCACTTATATAGTGCAAACGAAATCGTTCTCTCGAGTGTTGGCTAGCACAGAGGCTGAACCAAAGAATTTATCAGTTCATGTGGCTATCCTATATTTCGTCTCCTGGTTTCTTACCATCCCCTTGTCGAGATGGTGGGCTACTTCGAGTGAAGCGGCTACTAGTTTGAATTTAGACCGTGACCAGGACACTTCCCTGAAGTCTCACATTGGTAATATGGCTAAGATTTTAGTGCTTTCTCTATTGATTACCGTCACAGTGATCTCTTACACAGTTGCATTAACCACTACTACTGCATTTGACGTCACATTGATTCAAAACACTTCGATATTTGAGATCGTCACTTTACTATACGGTGTGTTCTCCATTGCTAAGAGAACTCATGTGTTCCGTAATTTCCTTGTAATGTTAGTTGCATTAGTTGGAATATTAATTGTTTCATACACTAATGCCACTTGTGATTTATTGGCTGGGAAACTATCAATTAATAAGGTCACCGGTGAAGTCAATGACCCTTTCCTATTCGATAGATTAAAAGCTTGTTTGCTTTGTGGGTTAGGTTCTTTAACTATGGGGCCATTTGCTGTATTGGCTAATCGTTGGTTGACGGGCCAAACTGCAAGTGTAAACAGAAGAAACGTATCCCTTATTGCATTGACTTCTATCTTATTGTTGCTTCCATTCTTACCAAAGGATACACATTTCATTAGTGAATTGAAAGGCAATGGTGCATGTCTCTTTGCATTATTAGGTGTCGTGGCAGGTGTTGTGCCAAATTTAATCTCCATTATAATGCTAAACAAAGTGTCTCCACCAGAATTCCTTACTACAGCAAACTTATCTGTTATCATACTAATGGGGTTAGTACAATACGCCGCTGAATCCAAACAAGCTTATATTGTCAGATGGGAAGTCATTGGGTATATAATGGTGACCTTAAGTTCGATATTCTTATTCTTCAGTTTACGTGGCAATATCAAAGAATAAACTGAACTGTGCTATTATTATTTTTACGACTATTATTATCATCATTATTTACAAATTTACATACATACATTATTTCATTTTTTTTAACCTTCTTTATCTTTGAACTCTTTAATTTGTTTCTTGATTCTTTCCACACCTGTAACCTCATCATAATTTAAACCCAAGGCATCCATAAATTGACCATTAGTATCCATTAAGTAAAAGAAAACGGAATGATCCACTAAATAATCTTGACCTGGTTTAACATTAGGTGGAGTGGAAAAATACACTCTATATTGTTTGCACATTTTTTTAATATCATCATAAGAGCCAGTTAATCCAATAATAGTTTCATAGAAATCTTTTAAATATTCTTTCATAACTTCAGGGGTATCCCTTGCTGGATCACATGTGACAAAGACAGGTTGAATCTCAATGTTACTCTTCTTTAATTCAGTTAACCAGACACCTAATTTGTCCAGTTCATCTGGGCAAATATCGGGACAATGAGTGAAACCAAAATATACCAAAGAAAACTTCCCCTTCAAATTCTGGTCAGTAAACACATCACCATTGTGATCTATTAATTCAAATTTTTCACCACCAATCTGTGGTTTACCATACCCTTGAGTTTCTTCCTTCTCTCTTTGAGCATCCATTTTCCTCTTCTCCCGTTCAAAAATAAAATATGATAACCCACCGACTAGTACAAATAATAATGAGGCTTTACCAGCAGAAAATTCAATAGTTGATTCAGATATCTTGCCCTGGTCACCTTTACCATGATTGGTCTTCGAACCAATGGGAACTCGACTTAATTGATTCAGACGAGTACTATTACTGAATGCCATACGAGACAGTGGATACACTCGATTGAACACTCTGTTAGTTTGTTTTAACGTATTCCGCGATATTATTGATCTTAACATGATTTTTACTCTACACTTGGTTAAGATTTATCTCGATTAAGGGATAGCAAGTATTATATCTTAAATTATAGATATATATTTTTTTTCAGATTTACCAAATCTTTTTACTTAATTAAATGAAATGGACACAATATATGACAACTGAGTTAATATTCAAGCTCATACTAGTAGGTATTACTGTTGTGGTGGAATTATCTTGATGAAAGGATTTAAAAAAAAATTGTAAATTAGGGATATGATCAAACAAATTTTGTTGCTAATTAACAGTACCTTTTTCTTACTGCGACATTAAAGCAAAGAAAAATAAATATAAATTATACTTCGAGCAATTTCAAACAACATAGAGTTAATACAAGGAATTGAGCACAACGACAATGATTGAAAATGATGAAGAATCGTTAGTAGAAATAAGACCTTCGAGTTCTTATTTATTGCAGAAAAGATATTCAATAATGAGTCAAGATATTATTCAAGATATGGATTCACAACATATAACAAGAAGGAATAATAAGGGGAAAGAAGTTTCTCCAAACAGTGAATTACAGTTTCATAATACGTTGAGTTTTTGGCAATTTTATTGTTATTTAATTACATTCTGGGCACCATCACCATTATTAAGATATTGCGGGTTGGAGAAAGGTGAAAGACAGATGGCATGGAGAGAGAAAATAGCTTTACTTTCCGTTATTGCCTATTTGGGTGCCTTTGTATCATTTTTGACCTTTGGCTTTACCAAAAGTGTATGTAACCAATCGAGATTGCGTTTAAAATATGATCAAATTGGTAAATCAACTATAGTAATTAATGGAGCTGCTTATGATTTCGATACTGAATCGTATCCAAATCCAACTGGAAATATCATAATTGATTCTGAACTTGGCAAATTTCATGGTCCTGGTATAGCTGGTGGAATGGATGCCTCGTTCCTTTTCCAAAATATAAATGGGCACTGTCAGGATTTAATTATTCCGCGGGAAACATCTTTGATTCCTCATAATGAAAATAATCAACTGGCATGGTATTTTCCCTGTAAGTTATATGGTAATGGAAATATTTTATCAGAGGAATTTAATTGTCATCTGACTGAAACAGAAAGGGATGACTATTATAACCTCGAGACTAAAGGTGATATTTATTATACATGGGAACAAATCAAAGATCCAACAAGGAAACTAGTTGTCTACAATGGAATTGTCTTGGATTTGAATTTATTGAACTTCCTTGACAGAGATCAATTATATTATCCTCAAATTTTTGACGATTTACAAGAGTCATCTTTACAAGGTTATGACATTTCTATGTTATTTCCTACTAAACATGAGAAACAACTGGCAAGATGTTTAATTGATATTATTAAAGTTGGTGAAATAGATTCACAAAGTGTCGGATGTCTAGCCTCTACTGTGGTACTTTATGTCTCATTGGTATTTATATTATCAATAGTGATAGTCAAGTTTTTAGTAGCATGTTATTTCCGTTGGATGGTAGCTATGGAACAAGGTGCATTTACTCTTGACAGGAAATCATGGTTAAAACACGCTAATGATATTGAAAATTGGTCAAATAATATGCAATCTCAAGCTCCAATTAAGGAAATAGCACCCGAATTACGGCCAAAGCATCATACATCATCTTCCTCATCTAATATTGCAAATACAATAAGGAAAAGATCTTCTAGAATTTTTGGGTACGAAACTCCATTACCACCTCTTCCTAAATTAAAAACAGAATTTGAAACAAAGGCAAATTTTAATGGTATGACCACTATGTCAATCCAAAATGCGTTTAGAACTGCTTCTCTAATTGACGAAAATAAATTCCACGTTAAACCTGATAATGCTCTATTACCAAGTATTAATAATATATCTCGAGGTTGTTTTGAATTAGAAACGTTCCCTTCTTCGATTATTCATGAAGATGTAATTGAACAGCCTGCTATTTCTTATATGCCATATAATTTCCCATTGCTCCATACCATATGTTTCGTTACATGCTATTCAGAAGATGAAGAAGGTCTAAGAATTACTTTAGATTCATTGTCTACAACAGATTATCACAACTCTCATAAACTGCTTATGATTGTGTGTGACGGTTTGATTAAGGGTTCAGGAAATGATCTGTTGACTTCAGATATAGCATTATCTATGATGGAAGATTTTGCCGTGGATCCAAATGAGGTATTGCCATATTCTTATGTATCTGTTGCATCTGGTTCCAAAAGACATAATATGGCTAAAGTATATGCTGGATTTTATAAATATGATGTCAATACTGTTCCGATAGAAAAGCAACAGAGAGTCCCTATGTTGATCATTGTTAAATGTGGGACACCAGCGGAAAGTGGTTCTTCTAAACCAGGAAATAGAGGTAAACGTGATTCTCAAGTGATACTAATGTCCTTTTTACAACGTATAACATTCGATGAAAGAATGACAGAATTGGAATATAATATATTAAGAAGTATTTGGCAAATTACCGGGTTAATGGCAGATCGTTATGAGGCGGTATTGATGGTGGATGCAGATACGAAGGTTTTTCCTGACTCTTTAACTCATATGGTTGCAGAATTGGTTAAAGATCCTTTAATAATGGGTCTTTGTGGCGAGACCAAGATTGCCAATAAGGCGGAATCTTGGGTTAGTGCAATACAAGTGTTTGAATATTATATCTCTCACCACCAAGTTAAGGCATTTGAATCAGTGTTTGGTTCAGTAACTTGTCTTCCCGGTTGCTTTTCCATTTATAGAATTAAAGCTCCAAAGGGGACTGATGGCTATTGGGTTCCAATCTTAGCAAATCCTGATATTGTTGAACGTTACTCTGACAATGATATTAAAACTTTACATAAGAAGAATTTGTTACTTTTAGGTGAAGATCGATATTTATCATCTTTAATGCTTAAAACATTTCCTAATAGAAAACAGGTATTTGTTCCTAAAGCAGCTTGTAAAACAATTGTACCTGCTGAATTTAAAGTACTGTTATCACAACGTCGTCGTTGGATAAACTCCACGGTTCATAATTTGTTTGAATTGGTTCTTGTCCGAGATTTATGTGGCACATTTTGCTTTTCTATGCAATTTGTCGTAGCAATTGAATTAATAGGAACGTTGATTCTACCATTTGCTATCTGTTTCACCATATATGTGATTTTTTTCTCTATATTTTCTAATCCAACACCAGTGATAACTTTAATATTATTAGCAATTATTCTAGGATTACCAGGCATTCTAGTTGTAGTCACAACGACTAAATGGTCTTATGTTATTTGGATGATGATTTACCTTGTTGCCTTACCTATTTGGAATTTAGTATTACCATCATATGCCTATTGGAAATTTGATGATTTTTCATGGGGGGATACAAGGTTGATAGATGGTGAAACAAAGACCTCAGCCCATGACGAACATGAGGGGAACTTTGATTATTCGGATATAAAACTTAGAACTTGGAGGGAATTTTTAAGGGAAGTGACATTGACCTGACGACAAAATATTTTACTTTATTCTAATTTCCATTTCAATATATTTATATATATATTCCATAAAAATGTTTATTTGTATAATTACCAAGAAAATAATTCTACTATAATATTTAAATCTCATTTATATATTCAGATATCAGTAATCCAGTTGATAGTAACCTTTAAAATTGTTTTTTTTTTATTATTATATGACTATTTACTATATCTTTTTTATTTATATATACATCAGAAAAGAGGTTAAATTTATTTCTTACCACCTCTTAATTTGGCTAATCTTTTTTGAAGAGGAGCTAAACTGATTATCGAGGTTTCTCTGACATGGAAAAGGTAGTACCCACCGACCATGGCAAAAATATTGAAGAAGATATAGGCAAAGAAAATACCAAAATTTCTCCATAAGTAAGAGAAACTAGCACTGATATGAGTCAGGTAGTCATCACCCACAGAGTAAATACAATAAGCACAATCTTTAGTAGCTTCTGGGTTGGCAATGTAACCAGATGCGAAAGACAAAAAGTTCTTCATGTATGAACCACATGTCTCACCAGCTGGTGGGTTAAAGTAACTTAACTCCTTAGAGGTACAAATAACTGGTTTGTCATGCAACATAATACCAACTAAATTTTGAACGAAATATGTGTATGGGGATGCCTTCCACATAAATGTCCAGAAACCTGGCATTAAACTCTTAGGTTGAACAACACCACAGAAAGCAATCATAAAGGATAAAGTTAAACCTAGGATAACATTAGCAGATTGAAGATTTGGGGAGATGTATAAAACGAATAAACCTAAACCGATGTAATACAATTGGAACATAATAGAATAGTTTAAGAAGTAGACACCAGAAGAAGAGGCTTGGTAATGCATTCTTAATGGGAAATATGAGGATACAAAGAAAATGGTAGAGAATAATAAATGATAAGGAAGTTCACTTAGATATTGAGTGATTAAGACCAATGACCAATGGAACATATTAGATTTGGATTCTCTAACTTCAAATAATTCTCTTGAGGCAATAGCTCTAGCTTGAATTTGATTCATAGCTGGAGCAGACATAATGATGGAGATGAAAACAGCAAATAATGTATTTTGTAGACCAGTATAACTTGAACCTGGATCATAAAAGGTAAAACCAATATATAAACCACCAATTGTCAGAAGCATCATCTTTGCCATAATGTAATCTAAACTTCTCCAGAAAGTGGTACAAGTTCTGATCAAGACATATCTAAATTGGTATCCGTATGATGTGGCATATTTCGATGGATTTTTCTCAGCCGATACATCTGGTTTGGAAGATAATTCAGTAATCATTTCATCGACATGCTTTTCAGTTGCAATAAATTCAGAAGATGAAGTCCAAACTTCGTGCCAATCTTTGTCAACAGTAGCAGTAGCACCGGCACCAATGGCTTCTAAGATATATTCAGCTGGGTTTTCCTTTGGAGAACAAGTTCTGGCACCATTTCTTTCAAAATAGCTTAAAACAGTTGTGGAATTTTCACCAATATCACCAAAGTAAACAGTTTGACCACCTTTCTTCAACAATAATAATCTGTCGAATTGTTCAAATAATGTAGCAGAAGGTTGATGGATGGTACACAAAATAGATTGACCAGCACCAGCTAATTTTTTTAGTAATTGGATAATAGCCCAAGATGATTGGGAATCTAAACCAGAAGTTGGTTCATCCAAAAATAATAATAAATCAGGTTTAGCAACTAATTCAACACCAATAGACAATTTCTTTCTTTGTTCAACATTCAAACCACTACCAAGAGCACCGACTAATGCTTCAGCATATTCTTCCATACTCAAAACTTGGATAATCTTTTCAACATAGGCTAACTTTTCTTCATCTGGAATATTTTGAGCACGACGCATACGTGCTGAAAAACGTAGAGATTCTCTCACAGTCATTTCAGCAATATGGATATCTTGTTGTTGCACATAACCAGTACGTCTTTCAAAACTAGTATCAATAGGATGGCCATTAACAAGCATATCACCAGTAATAGTACCAACATTTCTTTGAGCTAAAGTATTCAATAAAGTAGTCTTACCAGCACCAGATTCACCCATTAAGGCTGTTAAAGTACCAGGTTTACAGTAACCAGAGACATTATCCAATAATCTACGTTGACCACCATCATATGGAATAGTAAAGCAAACTTCCTTCCATAAAAAGACACCAGTAGAAGTCAAATCTTCAAAAGCGTCATCATTATCATTCATACTGCTACTAGAAAATTTGTCTTTCAAATCAATAGACCCGTCAGCAGATTCTTCGTCATTTTGATATTCAAATACCTTAGCACCTTTCTTGAAAATTAAAGCGTCACCACCACCTTTAATAGGTCTCTTATACTCAGTGACCACTGCTTTAATAACAACATAACCGATCAAGAAACACCACATAATACCAAAATTTCTCCAAGTGTGTTTGTATTCATATTGGAATTGTAACTTTAAGTAATCGTCACCAAGAACCCAAGATTGACTTGGTTTGGAACCCACAAAGGCACAGACTCTGTTATCATCAGTAATATTTTCATAGCCTGGACCAGATGGAACTAATGTCCCACCACAATCCATATGTCTACCATGGAATTCAGCGTTCAACATAGATTCGAAAGCGTATCTAATTGGCAAAATGTAAGAAATCCATTTGAACCATGGATGCATTGATGGTAATTGAATCATATAAGTGGAGTACATGGAAATAGACAACATAAGAATACCTGAAATACCGTTTGCTTGAGAGATAGAATCACAACCGGCAGAAACCATTTCAAATAACCCATTAATAGATTCGGAACACATGACTAAAAACAAGTAAACAATAAAGAAAGAACTTGCGCTGGTGTGTAGACCGGATAGGAAATAGATAATGATAAGGAATAATGTTAAACCAATCATTCTAAATGGGAATGCAGATATGGTACTGGCCAAAGCTTCAGCGGATGGATGGTATAGGGAGTAACATTTATGTTTTTGTAAGATTGGTCTGTGATCAAAAGAGATACTGGCCAACCCCATTAAGGAGTAGTATAACAAACAGAAATACAAGACACCCCCTCTGGTAAATGCACCTGAAGTTGTAGATGGAGAATTGTAATATAGAGAACCGGAGATAAAAGCTTGGAAGATAGCAGAAAAGATTGTAATCACTGTATAACTCTTATTACCATAAATTCTTTGGAACCCACGTCTAGTACATAATCTAACTTGTTCCCAATATGAAACGGTATAATAAGATTTCTTTCTGGCACCTTTAGATTTTTCTTCAGCCATGGATCTATTGTAATTTTCTCTTACTTCTTCAGCGTTCACTTCAGATTTATATTTGGCAATTTCATTTTTCAATTCAGTAAATTCTGGAGATGCTTGCCAATAAGCCTCAAATTCTTCAGCGGTACGTGGAACTTTATTCTCGTAACCTTGTTTAACAATATGGTACCCATCTGGATCGGTTAAAGCAGTTAAGAATTCTGCAGTGACTTGTCTTGGAGGACATAGGTACCCCATTTTCTCAAAATATGTTTTAGCATCTTCAATCTTACCATAGTAAATTTGTTTACCTGTATGTAAAACGGTTACTCTATCAAAAGTTTGATAAATGTTTTCACTTGCTTGATAAATAGTGACAAAAGCAGTAGAACCTAATAAATTAGTCATAATACGAATAGCTTGGGCATATTCCAAAGCGGTAGAAGCATCTAAACCTCTTGTAGCATTATCCCAACAGTAAACAGAACCATTGGCAGCCAAGGCTTCAGCAATAGAAACACGCTTTCTTTCACCACCGGAAACACCTCTGACAAAATCGTTACCTACCTTTGTATGGTATGTGTGTCTTAACCCAAAGATGGTAGCATATAGTTCTCTTGTGGAAGCAATGTATTCTTCTCTGGAAACGTTGTTTACTCTCTTAGCAGGTGTCTTACAGGCAATGGCAAAATCTAAAGTTTGTTGGACAGTCAAATATGGAAAATGAACATCTAATTCACCATTGTAAACCACATCAGCTTTATATTTTTCCATCATTTCCTTTTGAGGGATCCCATCGTATGTGATATCACCAGTGACACCACCAGCAAATTGATCAATTTCACCAGCTGTCACTTTTAAGTATGAGGAACAACCAGCACCTGGTCTACCTAACACCAAGACCATTTCCCCAGCTCTGGCAAACCCATAACAGTTTCTTAAAATTTGTTTCATACTTTTACGTTTTTTAGCTTTAATACCTTTGTAGATAGTGTAAGGTAAACATAGGATATTACCAAAAGTGGCACCTTCTAAAGCGGATGCATCTAACCCTTCACAGGATACATCTTCCATTGTAACACCAGTCTTACGAATGTGGATACCTTGTTCATCAGCATCTCTGACAAATGATCCGATAATAGCACTAGCATCGAACCCTTCGCTAGATTCCATTGACATAGCACCATCTCTTGTGGTGTGTTGAGAAAGTTCTTTAGCCAAATTTTCTAATTTAGATTGTACTTCTGGGGATAACACACCAGCACTGCTTCTACGACTTGTCAAGTCTCCAGAGCTGTTATTAGTCAGCATCTTTGTTAATCTATCACCAGCGGTATCAGAGGGCAACCCATTGAAGGTAGCCTCAGATTGCGCACTAGAGTTAAGTGAAGCGGATGACATAGTCTCGTTTCAATTAGTTCTCTTCGTTGGTTTCCTTAAAGGAAGTTGGTTTGTTTAGATTATCTCAGACATCGAATATATTTATATAATAACAAACACTGAAAAAACATTACTTTTTTTTCCGCGCAGGGGCGGAAATACACGGATTATTCACACCACTCGATGGAAATGCGGATATTGTCCTAACAACGGCCGTTGCTAGGATGCTGGTATTCTATAAGTAAATGTTTATTAATCTTTATATATAACGGAATATGTAGTAAGACTGGTAATAACACATATCCATGTTTTTCCAATCCATATTATGGTCTATAAATAGTGTTATTCTTCCGCGGAGTCCTCCGTTTCCCCCTTTACGGATATAGCCGTATCATCTCCGGCAGGAAAATATTTAACTTTTTTCCCTGTTCGTCACTATGGTGATAGAAGAAAGAGTCATAATAAAAGAATTTTAAAGATTGATTTTATGTTCATGATAAAGAGAATATACAAGTCCCTGGGGCAGGTTTTGAGACAATGATGGCATCCTCCAATTCAGAATCTGTGATCCCAGGGTATTTCACTTTGTAGTATTGTTCTATCAGTGCTGTTTTCACTTGTTCTACGTTCCCATGAGGTCCACCTGCCACTAGATGAACTGTACAACCACCCCATCCTGCCCCTGTTAAACGAGATCCGTATGAACCATTGGCTAGGGCAATTTGGCATATTGTATCAATTTCTGGTGATGAACATTCAAATAATTCTTTACATGATTGTTGTGATTTATTCATTAAGAAACCAAATCTTTGGAAAAATTCTTCATCATCTTTAAAACAATTCTCTTCTGTCATCACTTTCAATGCATTTAACACTCTTAATGCCTCTGAAAATACATGTTTGGCTCTTTGATACAGTTTTAACACTTGGAATCTAATGGGTACTACAGTTAAATAACCTCTAGTGAATTCCTCTCTAGAGCAACCTAGTGCTTCTGCTGCTTCCCCCACTGTAAAACCTTCTTTATGATCACTTAATGTTTCTTCCACTAATTCTAACATTTTATTTAATCTGGCAATTCCTTCCTCTACGTTACCATTCCAAGGGGATTTATCATTAGAATTTGTTATATAATAGGCATTCATAAAATCTCTTAAATTACCCTTTTGGAATTCTGAATTGACATCATATGAAAGTGCAACTCCACATTTACTGGCCAATACGTTTGCCGCTACAATGACTTCCACTACACGTAAATTATAATTGACAGGACCCTTTTCAAAATTATTGGATACTACTAAAGTGTTGGCAATGACAAATTGTATTTCATGAGTCTTTAATTCTGGGAATCTAAATGGTGTAGCTTTCAATTCTGGTTTAAATTGAACAAATAATGCATGATCTTCTTCACCACAAATTGAGGCGGCTTGATCCATCCCCCCATTGTTTACACCCACATAATGTTCAGCCATAACTGTAATCTTAATTAAATCTGCTTTAGACACTTGGAAATCTAAATCCATATTAGCCTTTATAATTGCCAATGTCACAGCACAAATAAATGAAGTGGAAGAGGAAAGACCACCTCCCACGGGTACATCACCTTGACAAAATACTTCCATCCCCACTAGTGGTTGACCATCAAATTTTTCAGGGGCACACTTCTTTAAATATTTATGTGCTACTAGTAACCCACATTTGAAATAATTTGACCAATCTGATACAGATGGGTCAATGGTCACATATGAACCGTCTAATGGTAAATCAAATTTCCTTTGAGCAAATCGACTATCCACGTTGGTTAATGTAATGGAAGGATTCTTTTCCCTAGTAACACGCACTGCAGCTAACATATCCACTTCAATGGCCAAGGGTAATACAGAAAAATCTGAATAATCAATGTGTTCACCTATTAGATTGACTCTACCAGGTGATCTCGATATGAAATCCGGATCCTGACCGTAAGTCTCTTTAAATAATCTAATAACGTTAGGACATCTTTTAGAGAGCACTTCAGGAATATTATTTGAATTATAATTGTAAGTGGGAACAAACATACTCGACCTCTATATTTGCTTTAACAATGGTTATTATATTAAATTTATTTACCTCAACTGACTTGTTGAAAAATATGGTATGTTTTATAGAATCAAATTCTTTGTGGGGGTAAAAACAAGAAGAAACATCGTCCAGTATGATATATCCGGGTAAGAATGTACGATGATGGGGGGTTATTATGGGGGAACTTGCAGTTTCAATAGCAATAAGATGCGGAGAGGATTGTTTCGAATAAGGGCACTGCACGGTTTCTGTGGGATCTGGACAGATCGTGGGTCGTTGGTTTAGTACCGCTGTCCATTGAGTGAATTTTCTGTGTAGCAAAAAAATATCCCACGTCTTCGGGGCAGTGTCGTCCGGACGGTTCCTTGCGGACACTGTTCGGAACACTGCGCTCCGTAAAGTGTCGAGAAAAATAGCATTAGTTAGTAACTGACTGGAAGGTATATAAGTAAACCTCAGTTACAGATGATTTGAATCAATTGTCACTTTCCACTTCTCATCCCAATTCTAAAACAACACCAAATACAAACAAGTATAAAAAATATGTCCGCTCAACAAACAGTTTTAGTGACCGGTGGTGCCGGTTACATTGGTTCTCATACCGTGGTCGAATTGATCGAAAATGGTTACAAGTGTGTTATCGTTGATAACTTATCCAACTCTTCTTACGACTCCGTTGCTAGATTAGAAGTGTTAACTAAGACTCACATTCCATTTTACCACGTTGATTTATGTGACAAAGAACCATTAGAAAAAGTTTTCCAAGAACATAAGATTGACTCTGTGATCCATTTTGCTGGTTTGAAAGCCGTTGGTGAATCTGGTCAAATCCCATTGAGATACTACCATAACAATATCTTAGGTACTCTAGTGTTATTGGAATTGATGGACAAATACCATGTGGAAAAATTCGTTTTCTCCTCATCTGCTACTGTTTACGGTGATGCTACTAGATTTGAAAATATGATTCCAATCCCAGAAGAATGTCCAACTGGTCCAACTAACCCATACGGTCAAACTAAATTGGCTACTGAACATATCTTAAACGATTTATACAACAGTAACAAAGATGTCTGGAAAGTTGCCATCTTACGTTATTTCAACCCAATTGGTGCCCATCCATCTGGTTTGATTGGTGAAGATCCATTAGGTATTCCAAACAACTTGTTACCATTCATGGCTCAAGTTGCTTCTGGTAGACGTGAAAAATTGTACGTCTTTGGTAACGATTACGATTCCAGAGATGGTACTCCAATTAGAGATTACATCCACGTGGTCGATTTGGCTAAGGGTCACATTGCCGCTTTGAAATACTTAGATGCCCGTGAACAAGGTACTGGTATTTGCCGTGAATGGAATTTAGGTTCTGGTACTGGTTCTACCGTTTTGGAAGTTTACCGTGCCTTCTGTGATGCCTGTGGTGAAGATATCCCATACGAAATCACTGGTAGAAGAGCTGGTGATGTCTTAAACTTGACCGCCAAGCCAGACAGAGCTTTGAATGAATTGAAATGGAAGACTGAATTAAGTGTTGCTGAAGCTTGTGTGGATCTATGTAAATGGAACACTCAAAACCCATTCGGTTATCAATTGAAGGGTGTTGAAGCTGCCTTTGCCACTCCAGAAAACAAATACGACCACAGATTCATCACTTTAGGTGCTGGTTCTAAGTTCCAAGCTACTATTGCTAACTTAGGTGCTACTTTAGTCGATTTGAAGGTTGATGGTCAATCTGTTGTCTTAGGTTACGACGATGAAGAAGGTTACTTGACTAAAGAATCCTGTTACATTGGTGCTACTATTGGTAGATACGCTAACCGTATTGCTCATGGTAAATTCAACATTGGTGGTGAAGACTATCAATTAACCATTAACAACGGTGTTAACGCCAACCATGGTAGTATTGGTTCTTTCCACGTCAAGCAATTCTTAGGTCCATTAGTGAAGAACCCAGCCCCAGGTATCTTCAGTGCTGAATATGTTTTGATTGATAGAGATGAAGACACTGAATTCCCAGGTACTTTGGAAGTCCACGTTTACTACACTTTAGATGTTAACACCAAGACTTTGAACATTGAATACACTGGTCAAGTTGAAGGTAAGCCAACTCCATTGAACATGACTAACCACACTTATTTCAACTTGAACAAATTGTCTGACAATGTTTTGATTGAAGGTACTGAAATTCAAGTTGCCTCCAAGAAGTCTGTTGAAGTTGATGAAAACACTATTCCAACTGGTAAGATCATTGAAAGAGACATTGCCACTTTCGATGAAAAGCCAACTGTCTTAGGTAAGGTTACTCCAGATTACGATTACGCCTTTGTCACTGAAGAATCATCCAAGGCTATTAACACAAGTGATCGTGAATTACACTTAGTTGCTAGAGCTCACCACCCAGAATCTGATATCACTTTAGAAGTCTTAACCACTGAACCATCTTTCCAAGTTTACACTGGTGATTGGTTATGTTCTGGTTTCGTCAAGAGACAAGGTTTCGCTGTGGAACCAGGTAGATACGTTGATGGTATCAACCAACCTAACTGGAAGGAATCTGTCACTTTGAACCCAGGTCAAACTTACGGTTCTAAGATTGCCTTCAGATTCAAATAATTTCATCCTTTAAGCACGTAATGACCATAAATAAATGAAAAATATATAGATCAATAAATAATAGTTATTCTAATGACACTAATGAAAATAGCATAATATTAAAATTATTTTTTTAAAAAAGGATATTTATACAAAACTGAGTAAATATGTATGAACCATGTTTATATTTTATTTGATACTATTTTGTTATATAGAACATATACATTTTATCTATAAAAAAAAAGATCAACTTTTTAACATTTATATCTTCAAGAATTTTCAAATTTGGGCACGTCTTTCTCTAAAAGACCATCACGAATTGACGATTTCCAACCCACAGCTCTTTCAAATCCATTAATACCCAATTGATAATTTTGGAATACCTCCATCATTTTTTCTCTTGTTGTTTCCACGAAGGGGCCATGTTGAATGACAGGTTGATCTAATATCAACCCACCAATAATGGCAAATTCTGTATTATCATCTCCAACTTTCCCCTTAATAGCATCACCATCCACATTGTAAAAAATCGTGGAGTATTGTGGGAAAACTTTACCATCTAATTCAACAGATCCCTTCATCACATACAAAAACATATTAAAATCTGTGGGAACTTCTTGTACAAATTCAGTACCTTTCTTATCTGATGTGTAATGATAGAAATCCACTGGAGTGTATGCTAATTCTTTCACTGATTCAACTCCATAAGATTTCCCACTAATCACTTTAATATTTAAATGTTCATTAGGTTCAACAATGGGAATTTCAGAGCCTCTTAAATCTCTATATCTTGGTGCAACATCTTTCATATCTTTAGGTAAATCTACCCATAATTGTAGTCCTACCCCAGGATCACCATTATCCATTTTCACAGGAATTTCTGAATGCATTATCCCTTTACCTGCAGTCATAAATTGTAAATCACCGGGGCGTAAGACACCTTTAGAACCTAAGAAATCTTCATGGGCAATCATACCTTGGCGAACGTAAGTGATAGTCTCTTGACCATGATGAGGATGATCTGGGAACCCAGATGGATGGGAAACTGTGAAATGATCTAGTAATAAGAATGGTGAAAAATTTCTTTGCTGTCTGACACCAATAGATCTTCTCACTAGTGCACCGACACCTTCTTCCTGTTCTATAGCGATGAAATGTTTTCCAATAGTACGGAATATTCTTGACATATTTTCTTGTGGAGGGTTGTTATCTATTATTGATTCTGGTTTAATTGATTTTCTGTATACGTTAACTTGGAATAACACAATTGATGCAAAGAGGAAAACCAATCCCTTTTTATATGAGACAAATTTGAAATTATTAAAAGTTGTTCTCATTACTAATCAAAATTTAATATATAATTGGTAGTTTATCATTGGGGAAAATCACCGCGATCCATCTCGAATTATCTATTACATTATATAGTTTTATGGTCAAATAGGAGTTAGCGGTTTTCCATATGTTATTAATTTTTTATGTAAGAAAAGTACCGGACATTAAATAAGCGGAGAGATAATTATGACAAATATAATACCGATCATGTCATCTATCATTACTATTACTAAGCCGTAGTTTTAATCAATGTGATAATGGTCTTTCTGCTGTTGGAAACGTATCGGTAGTTCTTGATAGTCTCTATCAATTTTGGGGGATCAATACACTTATATTTGCTTGATATAGAGTTATAACGGCACGTGTTGGATGCATATAGTTTGAGGCGATTGTCAAAATAATACAAATACACATCTCCAACTATAATATATAATCTATAATCTATAATAAGACATTACTGCAATAGTGTCAAACACCTATAACCCTAACAGTGTAGAATTGTCAAATTTTAATGTGAAGGTGGGGTAATCCTCATCGCTTCTATTTTTTAACTGGAGAAAATTTGAAGTATATAAGCACTTGAAAAGATATGAATATTCCATCTAATTTCTGGTTTATTCCATACTTTTTATAATCTTTTTTTAATATAGTTGGGGGCAGCAACATATTATTCTACTATTAAAAATTACAGTAATCGCTACTGGTCAGTTGTTGCCCCTCGTGTGTTTTTTTGAGCCAAGATTTTTGATTATGCAGCAGTAAGTTTTCCAAGCGAATCATCAAGTGAAGATTTTGATTTGTGCAAACTTCCTCGGCCTGTCGTACCCAAAATACCAAATCAGAGCATTTGACATTCCAGTAATCCACTTCTAGATTAGTAGGTACCCAAGAGATGGTACTACTCTGATAAATCCTGTGACAGATAAGCTATGTTATATTTTGAGAATGTAAATCCGACACGGTCCCCATTAGGAATCCCAAGAGTGGATAAGCGCCTCAGCCAAGAGAGCTAGAGTATAGGCCTCCGAGAATATGGTAGTGACAATTTTTAGTAAGTACGGTATTTGATCAGCAGCAGCGCAGTGATTTAGGCGAGGGGCAAACAACCCCCATCTGCCAGTTTTGTTAAACTCGTTACCCAGGTCATTTTGAGTCAGGTATTATGGACCGTATGGGAACAGTTTTTTTTCCGTTACGTTAGTTATGAGAACAACGTCTGATATATTGAAGATTGAGATTGACTGAGAATTATATTAATGACTTTTAGATATGAAATCAGCTCTGAGACAAACGTCAACTGAATTTCACGGATAAAGAGGACGAAGGACCCAGAGAATAAGCGACGATGATTAATTTAAAATTTGGTAATTCCTGGTTTAACTTATGAAAGGTTATTGAAAGTTTTTACAAGTTTTTAGGTTCATACTATTACTTTTGGTAATAAATACACGGTCATGGAGGAGAATATTTTCCTCCATGGCAAAGCCGTTTAAGTCCCGGGAAACTTTTAAATGGAGAGTGATAAGGTAACAAAAACTTCCTTATTACCCATTTTTTTTTGTCTTGAACAGAACTGTTCAGACTTTTTTTTTATAGAAGCAATTAGATATTCCAAAATTAAATATATAATAATAAAATAGGCGCATACTATGGTAACTGACTTGATTATACCTTTTCAATCACATTAAATAGGAAAAATATCATATTTCATATTTTTCCTATTTAATGTGACGTAAAACTGAAAACATTTCAACAGTAAAATGGCATATTTTTATTTTTAGGAAGTAATCAAGATTGATCAGAGTACACAGACATTATTTGTGAAACCTTTTCCTATCCAAAAACGATCTATATGCTACATCATCAAATATTTAAAATCAAAATTCTTTTATGTTCTTCCACATTTACTCAAAAAATTCCTTATTTCAAATTAATTGGATCCTTTAAGTGTTCCTATTATTAATAATTATCAAAGCTTGGAAAATGTAAGTCCTAAGGGTGGATAATGAATGTGCTGGAACTATTTAGATCGAGTTATATTCAATTGTGTCACGTTTTACGAAATGTGATTTTTTTCGCAGAATTTCGTTGGAAAATTTTAACGATATTTATTGAGATGTACTACTTACTATATATACTTTGGAGAAACGATCGGCGGCACTACCAGTATGGTATGGCATGACCCATTTGCTGTCATTTGAATGAGTGATGTATATTTCCTCCTCTAAATCAGCATAGAGAAATGCGTGATTTATATCCATCGTCCGTAATCTTAGTTTGTTGTTGTTTGCTAAGATTAACAGAAGTTTGAGTGAGTCCATATTCAGTATTGACGTTTCAATATCCGAATAGCTCTCCGGTGTTTGTAAATCACCGCGACAGACAATTCTAGCTTTGTGGGTACCATCTCTTTTGACATTGAATATGGTATTGATTGGAATAATCTTTTGTTTGGACACTTTGTTCCGTTCAATTTTTATCCTTGGATCAAATACCTTCCTGTTGATTAAATTATCAAGCTCCTTGTTATATGCTTGCATAAATTTAACCCTTTGAACAGTGTCAGCATTTTTGGTAATTGCCTCCTTGTAAAATAAGGATCTGATTTTGTTTTCATTTAATGTTTGTTCCCAGTTTGACTTTGGAAAGATAAATCTAATCTTCCTCCGTCTTGACAATTCTGATAACATTTGAGATTGATTGATTATCGGATTGATATCATTGTGACTATTTAGAGTCACAATATCATCTCTTCTGATATTCTTCTTAACAGATGGTCTCAGTGATTGGAAGGTAGTATTTTTGTCGAATTTCGTCTTTGGTTTATTTATTTTATGGTTTGTTATTGATAAAATGTCTGAATCCTTGTTTTTCTTTTTTGAATTAGTATTTCTTTTGTTCAGAGTTTGTTCTGGATTTTCATTGATATCATTAGTTAATTCCGAGAATGGTTCTGAAGGGATTTCAGGGAAATCGTCTTTATTATTGATTGATTGGGATAATGGTTCTGACGGAATTTCAGGGAAATTAGCTTTAGTATTTATGGATTGAGATAATGGTTCTGACGGAATTTCAGGGAAGATATCCACGCGATTTAAGTCTTCAGATACTGACTCTGAAGGAATTTCATGGAAGGTATCGGCACTGTTTAACGATTCAGTATCTGTTATATTATTTTCTGTATTTTCTGTTATATTTGTTATAGTTGTAGTAATCTCATTGTTGTTTTCTGTATTCTCTAGGTTATCTAAGTTTTTATTGTTCACTGCATCTTCAACAGTCATTTCATCAGATACCTCAGACAATTTGTTTTCATCTAATGATTCTAATTCATTGTCCATTTCTAAGTCTGATTGTCCAAAGTCAGATAGATTATCCTCCTCGACTTGTGTATGTGTGTTGGCAAGATTTTCAGTGGGTACTAATTCTCCAAGAATATCGTCTAAATTAGTATGATGAATGTCTTGTGGATGTATGCCTTGTTCATTGTCCTCTGATGTATTATCATTCGACAATTGCTGTCTGATAATATCTTCATCATCTTGTAAGGATATAATATCATTAAGATTATCATCCTCATTATCATCATCAAATTCAGGAATACTCTCTTCGACGACGTCCTGATCAAATTCAATATGATCCAGATCGCCTAAGTTCTTGGTTACCTGTTCGTTGAAGGCACCAATAATAGTACTTCCATCCTTGTTTTCAACTTTAGATGGATTTATTGCACTATCTGGTATGGTGTAGTTGGTTGTAGAAATAATTTCTTGTGTTTTTGGAACATAGAAATGATACCCAAAACCATTCTCATCTTTACACAGTGCAATTGCTTTTTTACTGGGCGCATGTGTCTTCTTGATCTTATGATCCCAGATTAGTGCAGGTGCACCAAAGGGCAGGAAGGTTCTTAAAAGGATTTTTAATGGGTATTTAGAAATGACATTCAATGGAGCATCCTCGACATTTTTGTTAAAAGTACTATTACGTACATTAACAGATGCCTGAGCAGCATATTTCCAAAACTTTAGCGGAACTTTTGCTTGTAGAAGCAGAGTTCGAGTATCAGTAATAATTGTTCTGATATTTCTTTCTGCCCTTGCATTTGCCGAGTGGTCTTGTGTTGATGTATATGCTCTCTTGATTCCAAATGTATCACATAATTCAGTCATAAGCTCATTTGTAAATTCAGTTCCCCTATCCATAATAAATTCTTGGATGGTTCTTCCAAATTGAGTTTCAATGAGCTTTATATTTCTCTCAATTTGTGGTACTATTGTTGTCATCTCCTTGTTTGTGTGGGTAGTTATCATGAGATAGCGAGATACATTATCTACCATTAATAACATGAATTTGTCCTGGCCATTACCTAAGTGGTTAATAGGGCCAAAAAGATCAATACTCCAAGAAGAGCCCGGTGTTTTCATTGTAGTATAATGATTCATCGAATTCGTATAGTGAAAATGACGTGTCATTTTACCTGCACAACATGTCTCACACCATATTTTTGGATTCTTCTTATCTAATGAATCAACATCTTCAAAGATATTTCTATTGATTGACTCTTCAATAAGTTTAGCTGGTATATGGTTTAGTCGTAGATGTGCTTCAAGCAATGTAACAGTAGGTTTCTTTTTAGACATGTTAGATGGTCTAATATTTCTCACTTTATTATTAAGTTTCTTGTTCTTTTCTTCATCGTCTTCACCAACATCCAATAGTTCGTTAGTTTTGATCCATATTGTGTCCTGAATCTTGGTCGTGGGTTGATGGTAGTCCTGTCCAATTAAGTTCCGATATCCTTCATCTAAGGATAAGTTAGTTTCAGTCCATAATTTATTGGCTGATATTATAGTAGCATCTTCGTCCGGAGCATATAAAGCCGGAACTCTGACGTACTCTTTGGAGTTCTTCTTAATTGTTAAGAAACCACTCCCTTTGAACTCTATTGGAGTATCATCATTCCCAACCCCAAAAAATTTAGGTGGATTTTTCAATTCTGTGTAATCACCTAACCAATCTTTCTTATGTGTCAAATGAATACCTGCTGCAGTATCAATAACTACGAAGTTATCCAAATTCTCATTAGCTGTGGATGGAAGTGAGTCAGATGAAAGAGAGAACTTTTTTGTTTTATTCATTTTACGAACTTTGTTGTTCATCTTATTGGTAGGATGTTTTACGTCATTAGAGACATCCTCAATTTTTTTATATTTTTATTTGATTTTATATTGTCAATGAGGACTTCTTTTTTTGTTGCTTCTTGGGTTTTGTTATAATGCTATTATTGTACAGATTATTCTTGGTTTCAACTTTAGTCAGTTTTACTATCTGGCCTAAGTTGTTGTGTGCCCCTCTTAAATTTCTTACAGTTTCGATAACTGTGGTAAGTTGATTCACACAGAGAACAATTTTGAATGGTGTCCTCTGTATATTTATTTCTCTGTCTCACGTATGAGATAGTTTCCATAATTATTTTTAGTAATTCATTTGGTTCCAGAAATTCACCAAACTTCTTCCCTTTAACTGTGGTATATTTGAAGATGTGATCTTGTAATCTATAGTGAACAGTAGCCATGATTTTTTCAAACATGAAGGAGAAAGATATTGGTTGAATATCAGTGGTTTTATAACTCCACACTTCCGTGTAGATAAGTTTAAGAATGTCTCTTCTATAATGTTGTTTGTTGACACAGGTATCATCAATTAAGATGTTTTGCCACAACTTATCTTTTTTCTCCCTTGGGAAATTATCAATAAATGTGGATTTCATAGCTTGATAGGTTTTAATGGCATTAGTATTACCGAATTTAAAAACTTCAAGTTCTCCTGCTAATGAAGAAGCTATCACTTGTGCAATTATCATATTTTCCCTTTCAGGAATTGCATTATGATCAGTCAATATGGTTATATTGTCCAGATTCCATTGCTTTAGAATCTGTTGAAGTTCATTGCTCCAATATGGAAAATCATCAAGTTTTTTAATCTTCATGAGTTTGGCTCCTGGATTTTCATAATAAAAATTTATGTTTCTTCCGGACAGATTCTTATAAATGTAAAAGTTGCCTCTGTCATCATGTTCTGAGATCAAAGCAGTGTTATGTGCATCCTTTAGTAGTGATTCACTCACTAATTCGTCACCATTAGTGGTTAAGACGTCTTCTGACCCTGTAGCAGAGAATAAATAATTTTGTTTATTGTTAATGATGGTAGTGGTAGTAGTAGTAGTAGTAGTAGTAGTAGTAGTAGAGGTAAGGTTGCGTGATTTTTCTAAGTTTAAGTTTTTGATTTGGTTTTGAAGTTCTTCGACTTTATCGGTAGCTTTTTCAGTAGTAGCTGTATTATTAGTGGTTTTAATATTTTTAAATCTTTCTTGTGGTTTATCTAAATTTTCTAAAGCATATTTATCTTGCTTTAGAGTTTCGATTAATTCCTTTAGAGTTAAGATCAATTCCTTTAAGGCATTGATCTCTTCAGTTTTTTCTTTTAATGTAAGGTCTTTATTTGACATAGTTTCAGTTATTTGGTTAAACAATTTGTGTACTTGAAAGGTGTATTCTTTAATAAACTTCTCAAGGGACCTAATCTCCTCGTCCCTGTTCAATTTGGCGGTGCTATCAGTATGGTAGCTAGAGAGTTTATTACTTTCGTTACTCATCATTGTGTTGAATTTACGGATCGCTTCTCTTAAAACTTACATAAAGACTATATATCTTATAAATTTACTTATAAATTTCAACGAAATGTTGTGAAAAATTTATATTTCGTCAGAAGTGACATAATGTTCTTTAGTTTAGAAGAGAATTATATTAATAATTCCAGCACGAAAGTAATAAACCTTCTAGCTACTAGTAAATACGAAACTGAACTCAGTCACCATATGTTGGTTACCCAACTTAGAGTGATTGATATTTTTCAAATTTCAGAATTAGTATGGCAACTTGGCCGAGTGGTTAAGGCGAAAGATTAGAAATCTTTTGGGCTCTGCCCGCACAGGTTCGAGTCCTGTAGTTGTCGCTTATTTTTTTGCATCCAACAGCACTTCCCTGCTGTCGACTATGATACTGGACCTATGCCATACCACTAGGACACATTAATTCTTGACATGTTACCCTTCGCAGAAAAACACAAGCAAATCAGACTGTTTATACTTTAAATATATCCCATATTTCATTAATCTGTAAACTTGGACAATACCAGTTCTTAAAGAGTTCATCAGTAAATGGGAAGAACTTTAGTAAGGTTTCTGTTAATATCTGCTTTTTAGAATGATGTTAGAAACTAATATAAAAGAAACAACCTCTAAATATTACCATATCCCAGTAAATCCTGGACAGTATTAACTTCTTCATGACTGAGGTATATCTGAGAGACTGGTAAGTCTTGCTTCTTTCAAAATTCTAACAAAGGTCCAATTATTCGATAGGAAGCTAAGTATAGATTGCTCGAATATTCAATGAACTTTAAGATATTCTTTGTGAAAATGCCATACTCTAACCCAAAAGCACGAATAGTTGGGCTACCATGGGTGCCAAAGAGGATGTGTTGCCATGCTTTGACAAGTTTATCACGGTAGCAAATCCCAATGGAAAGAATGCAAGCAGTAGGTTCTTCTTTTGGTTCGCCTAATCTTGGATCACCTAATGGTAAATGAGGGACGTACCTTATAATGAAGTGTAGAGTAAAACCAAAGGAGATAAAACAGTTTTACACATGTATTTTAGAGGAGCACACTTTAAAATTTATTATTTATTTAATGTTTGGGTTCCTGTGATGTAGGAAATAAGAGTACATCAGCAACCTTGATTTCTGAATACTATTGTCGTGTAAAGACTTTGGATCTCTGCAATAAATTTGTTCATAAGACGTTTCACTCTCCATGCAGTAACAACCCAATTTCACTCTGGATCTTAAAACGTAGATTGGTAAGATTAGAACAATTATGATGATGAACTGTATATATGTATACAATTACTTTTACCATTTACTGACATCATTCTGTTCTTAGCTTCTGTCCGGGTTATAGAACAGTATATCCGGGTGATTATTGAAAATATGTTAGAGAAATAACAAATTTAAGTGGCAAACCAGGGTAGTAACACTATAGAAAGAACTACATCGATCAATTAAACACAGCAATGGGTCAAGGAGCTTCCGCAGGACAAGGTAAGAAAAAGAAAGGTGTACAGAAGCCAAAATATGAGCCACCTGTACAATCAAAGTTTGGGCGTAAGAAGAGAAAGGGTGGTCCATCTACCGCTGAAAAATTACCAAATGTATACCCAAGTACACGTTGTAAATTGAAGCTATTAAGAATGGAAAGAATCAAAGATCATCTGTTGCTAGAAGAGGAATTTGTTTCAAACTCAGAAATTTTAAAACCTTTGGAAAAGAAACAAGAGGAAGAACAAAAGCAACTGGAAGAAATTAGAGGTAATCCATTAAGTATTGGTACATTGGAAGAAATTATTGATGATGATCATGCCATTGTGACAAGTTCAACCATGCCAGATTACTATGTCTCGATTCTATCATTTGTCGATAAAGAATTATTGGAACCAGGTTGTTCTGTACTGTTACATAATAAGACTATGTCTGTTGTAGGTGTACTTGCAGATGATGCAGACCCTATGGTATCAGTTATGAAAGTCGATAAATCTCCAACTGAATCATATGGTGATATTGGTGGTTTAGAATCACAAATTCAAGAGATTAAAGAATCTGTCGAATTACCGTTAACCCATCCAGAATTATACGAAGAAATGGGTATTAAACCTCCAAAGGGTGTGATTTTATATGGTGCACCAGGTACTGGTAAGACTTTACTGGCTAAGGCTGTTGCTAATCAAACATCTGCCACATTCTTAAGAATTGTTGGTTCAGAATTGATTCAAAAATATTTGGGTGATGGTCCAAGGTTAGTAAGACAAATATTCAAAGTGGCAGGAGATAATGCTCCAAGTATCATTTTCATAGATGAAATTGATGCCATTGGTACAAAAAGATACGATTCTAACAGTGGTGGTGAAAGAGAAATTCAGAGAACTATGTTGGAATTACTTAATCAATTGGATGGGTTTGATGATAGAGGTGATATTAAGGTTATCATGGCCACAAACAAAATTGAAAGTTTAGATCCTGCTTTGATTAGACCTGGTAGAATTGATCGTAAGATTTTATTTGAAGCTCCAGATTTGAACACAAAAAAGAAAATCTTGGGTATTCACACTTCTAAGATGAGTTTAAGTGAGGATGTTGATCTAGAGAAAGTGGTAACCAGTAAAGATGATTTATCAGGTGCTGATATCCAAGCTTTGTGTACTGAAGCTGGTTTATTAGCTCTGCGAGAAAGAAGAATGCAAGTTACATCTGATGACTTCAAACAAGCTAAGGAGCGTGTTATGAAAAACAAGGTGGAGGAAAATCTAGAAGGTCTATATCTATAATATGTATATATCATTGTAAAGCATTTTCAACATTAAGAGATAGTATGTCTAAATAAAAATAACAAAATTTTATTCTTTACCGTAGTTTCTTCTGTCCATATATTTGGTTCCTCTTTATATTTTTAAATATACCAATATCAAGAGGTTCGAAATAGACAAATGTAAAGAGGTACAGATATTTATCGTTTATATTATTATTTAAAAAAAAATACATAAAGTTTCGAAACTAACTAATTGTCAGTAGAAAATGTCCATCTGTAAACCGTTGATATACCCAAAATGCTGCATAGTTGCTTAATCCCTAAGCACTAATAAATTTTTCAAATAAAGGAGCTTTAGTGTTGATGCTAATATCTTCAAAAGTATCCTCCTGTTCTAGATCAACACAACCAGTAGTTGCCAGTGTTAACAGATCGAAAAAGCAGTTACTAGCTTCAGATCTAGAGATACCTGACGATCCATTTTTTTTGGTAACATCATGTTGTTCTTCTAAAAGATTTTTGAAAACAATTGGTTCATCATCATTCTTCGATCTAAGTAATTCAGCCATATTTTCAGTCGCCTTATGTATCATTTCTTCAGTTTCTAATCTAGCTCTTTCTTCATTGATTGAATTCTCAACGACTTCATCATTGTCTACAAAATCAGGATTTTCATTATCATCCATTGGAACAAAGTGATCATCATCGACTTCATCTCTTTCGTCTTCTGCATGTCTAACATCAGATGAATTTGCCGCTAGATCTTCTTCTAGACCCAAAGTAATATCGAATTCTGGTTCATTAATTTCTGGTTCATTGATTTCTGGTTCTTCTATAGCTTGAATTTTTTGTTTTTTCAATTGTTGATAATGTAAGAAATTCTCAAGTACTGAAGTTGGTAAAAACTGTAGACTTTCGGTCATTTCATTCCACAATCTCTTTTGGGTTAATTTAGTGCTTATTTGATTTCTTCTTGATTCTTCTGGTAATAAAATATCGGAAGAATCTTTCATATGTTGATTTGTAAGTTCTAGATCATCATCATTCTCTATTATTGTCGCATTAGATAATGCTGGGTTTCTATTTCTCAATCTTCTTGGCCTCACAGGTTCAATTTCCATTTCAATTACGTCGAGATTTTCATTGTCGTGAATATCCTCCTTTTCAATATCTAAGTTAAATCCAAAATCAGTTGTTTCCTCCATGTCGACAGTTCCAGCTTTTCTACCAACTTCAATAGAGATCTCTGATATGTTATCATCATCGTTTCCACCTTCATTAATACCTAAATTCCAATCAACGTTCTCTTCATCGTCAATGGGGAAATCATCATCCACTCTGTCTCCTAGAATATTACTATGTTCAATGTTTGTATCCATATGACTGGTAGCTTGTGTTCCTTCTGTCCAATCTTTACCTTGTCCTAGAATATGACTATCGTTAATATCGAAGTTAAGGTCTAAACCAGAAGAGTTGGGATCAAAATTTTCGTCTGGATTGAATCTTCTCCCTACTTCTAATGAAGTATCCCATGGTGCTGCACCTTGAATATGACGACGCATGGAATCATCTTGTCCTAGTAGACCAGGTTGGACAGTAGTCTCTTCTAAAAAGTCTAGGCCAGGGGTGATTAAAACTTCCTTTTCTGTGACAGCGTCTTCTAAGATCAATTGATCAATCTTAGCCACTGTGTTTACTTTACTGATTGTAACGTTAATTCTCGATGTAGTTTTAAATAAAGAACTGATCTTAATAAGTGTATCCTTAATATCTGATAATAGAAAACCAGCTTGTTTGGAATAAACACGAACAATCCCATGAAGTAATTCCCCTGAAGTACGTAATGTAATGTAGTCACCACTTTCAATGTCATCATTGTCACAACCAGCTGCTTTAGCAATTTCTTCTGCAGAGTCACGGATACTCGTTTGTAAAGCAGAATTTCTAGATATATTAGACATGTTTGCAGCAAGCCATATTTGTGCTAAGGGACCATCATTGGTGGCAATGTTTAAGACTGTATATGGGTTTTTAATTTCTATAGTCATTTTCTTTTGTATCGTCTATTTCTATTTAGTTTAGATTTTAGCAAATTCAAATATGAGGTTTTAATAGCAATTGATACACTTTTAGCAAATATATTGGTTTCACTCAATTGGTAGGTGAAAGTTCAAAGTGCTGTTGTTGTTATACTTGAATATTTTTCAGATAATAAACGCGTTGCAAAATGAATGGAGAGTTTCTTGAAAAATAAACAAAGAGACGCGTTCAATGTTTTTTTGGCGATGAAATTTTTCGCCTGAAAAGATCTAAATTAGATCTCGCCGTTTGTTTTTGGTAAACCTTATTTACTTAGTACAGTTACATTCTTTTCTCAATAGAGGTAAGTCTTTAACGGAGATGAGTAATCAAGCTGCCCCAACATACCCACTTCCTACAACTATTTATGAGGCACACTCACGTTCTGATGGTCATCGTTGGGCCGAAGCTTGCAGTACAGAGATAGGTGCACTATGCGCTACAAAGGCTTTTGATGAAGTTCCATTACCTGCCGGTCAAAAAGCTATCCCAACACGTTGGGTCTTTGACATTAAAGGTTCAAATTTTTATAAATCTAAACTGGCCATTGAAGATTTTAGACAAACAAAGGACATAGACAACACTGAGTACTGTGGTCCCAGCATACGATATGGAACGATAAGGTTATTTCTCGCCCTATGTGTGAGAAAAGGTATATATGTACATCATATGGATGTTGTTACTGCCTTTTTAAATCCTCCCGTAAAAAAGGAAATTTATGTCAAACCCCCTCCAGGCTATGGTGTTTCCTCTGGAAAAGTATGGAAACTGAACAAAGCTTTATATGGTGTCGAAAACTCAACATACGACTGGTATAGAAGTATTAAAACAGCTTTTGCAAAGATTGATTTTATTCAACATCCAACAGTGAATAATGTGTATTACAGACACAAAAGTCATGGTTTTGCCATGATCGCCCTCTTTTTTGACGATGTGCTGATAGCCAGTTCAGAAGGCGATAAAATGGAAGAAATTAAGAATTTTCTACGTACTGAATATAAAATGACAGATCTAGGGCCTGTTAAGAAATTACTGGGGTTGAATATTGAACAAACTGATTATATTATTACTGTCAGTCTAAAAGATTATATTGAAAGGAAGGTAGAAGAATTAGGTTATGTAAATTTGTCTTCTGTAGACACTCCATTAAAGAAGGAAGTTGATTACTATAATGTAACATCTCCATGGATATCCACAATTGGACAATATCAAAGATTACTGGGTACTTTGTTATTTGCAGCCAATGCTGGTAGGCCAGATATTGCCTTCTCAGTATCTCTCTTATCAAAATTTTCAGCACATCCTCGACAAGTTCATATGGATGCAGCTGAAAGAGTTCTATCGTACTTATGGTCTACGAAGTCTGAGAAGATCACATATAGATCTGATTATAAAGATTACATGAGATTATACAGTGATGCATCATATGTTGAGTCCAAAGATATCAAGTCAACGTATGGCTACCTAGTGAAGTATGCTGGTGGCCCTATTTCCTGGGCATCCATAACATTAAACTATGTGATCCGTTCCTCGATTGAAGCAGACCTTTTTGCTGTTAGTGAAGGCACAAGGGAAATCATGTGGTTGGATCAATTTTTTGAATATATACCTATAACAATGAGTGACACTCACAAAATATTGACTGACAGTCAGTCTATTTTAGCGTTACTGAGACAATCAGGATATGATGGAAGGACTAAACACGTAGGTGTGCGATTCTATTCTATCAAAGAAAACTTGAGAGATGATTACTTAACAGTTAGGCATGTGCCTCCAATTGATCAAGTTGCAGCTGTCTGTACTAAGATTTTACCAGATTCAAATTTTTTCTATTTACGAGAAAATATCTTTCGAGAAGATTTTATGTCGTAACCAAATCCAATATTTGATGCTAATGTAAACTTAAAGAGCATTAAAATTGATGTAATTCTAGTTATATATATGTCATAAATACTCGAATTTATCATAATACATATTGTATGGAATGTCTCAAACATACTAAATATATCTATAAGTAATTCTAACAGTATCATGAAACCGTTTATCTTTTTACAGATTAACTCAAAAAATAAATTATATACAACCAGATACGATTTATAGTTTATTTTGAAAAAAATTGGATTGTAGTAATCATTATTGTTCTATACAATGTTGCATTTATTTACATACACACAGCAATTATTTGTAAATGTTTAGGTACAGAAATCTTTATAAACTTTTATAAAAATCTCTTTAAAAAAAGAATATGATTAATTTAGAGCAGCTTGTAATTCCTCTAAAACTTCAATTTTCACTTTAGCAATTCCAACGATTTCTTCATCTTGTGAAGTTAAATCATTTTTAGCTTTGGAGAGTAAAGATGTAATATTAGCAGTAGAGAATGCTTCTAGAGGGAATGCTTCCACTGCAGTCACAGATAACACTGAATCTGGTTGAACAGTGGCAAACCCACCTGAAATGAAAAACTTTTTGGATGGTTTACCTTCTTCTTCAAATACTTCAACGACACCTGGAGTAAGTTGATCCGCTAGAGGAACGTGATTGGCTAAGATACCAATTTTACCCGATCTTGCCGGGAGATTAACTTGAGTAACAGGAGTATCCTTGTATAATGTCTCATGAGGTAAGGCAAACTGTAATCTGAGAACATTGGCTGCAGCTGCGGCTGCTTCAGCGTAGTTACGCTTAATTACATTTAAGGACTTTGGGACCGTTCTAAAGACTTGTGTACGCAACATAGTTCAAATTAGTATTATTGTATCTCCTAATCAAATTAAATCGCAATTGTTCAATTCAATAAAGGTTGTCGAACTGGTATATCTTAATGGAGAAAAGTGAACCATTTATATCATCATCAACAAGGGATTTGAAAAGTATTTTGCGCTTAATTTAATTTCGGGCCTACACAATTTTTTCTTCACTGTAGTAAAATACATGGTTATTATTGGCTGAGAAACATTAGTTAAAATGTATAGTTTTTAACTCCAAAAGGTTTGCCAAATAAAATAATTACTAATACTATAAATAGCCTTAAAGTAAGAGTACTAATATTTACAAAAATAAGTATTTCATAGCTTCTGTTAGCCTTTTTTTTATGAATTTTGGTAAAGGCATAGCTAATTCGTATTGTAAAGTATGTTTACATTATATTTGTAATAATAACAATTTATAAAATATCAAATATCTAATTGTTCTTGTTTTATCTTCGTTAATTAAAATATTGAGTTAATAAATTTTTTTATATATATCAGTTGAATGGATATATTATCCTTAAGACATATCACTTTATAAAAAATATAAATAATAGACAAATTTTAACTTAAATTATTTGAATAAAGAATTAGCACATACCACAAGATATCTTAATACTACAGAAATTATAGTTATTTAGCAAGTAATAATTATAATAATTGTTAAAAATGTGACATAAAGACTAAGTTTTTATGGTTAGTCTTGTCTATACAGAGCGAATGTGCACGTGACAACTTCATTTGCTGTATAATCTGAAGATAAACTCATTTTTTAACAGTATATAAGTTGCTGTTAACTTTCATTGAAACATATTAGGATATTGCTGTATTCTCCAGTGATAAACAGTAATTCAAATAAATAAATCTTAATTCAAAATGAAAAAAATATTATAATATATATATATTCTAATAATACACAATTTAGAACCTAGAAAAAACCAGTCCTTACGTTCTAATGTATCTGTTTACCAAAACAGATAATAAACCTTATATATACCCCAAAAATAATTTTAATTTTTAAAAATAAAATTAAATTTATTATAATTCTTGAGAAGCCTTAGTTGGTTTAGCAGACTTCTTTGGTAACAAGTTTTGGTGAATGTTTGGCAAGACACCACCTTGAGCAATGGTGACGTTACCTAACAATTTGTTTAATTCGTCATCATTTCTGATAGCTAATTGTAAATGTCTTGGAATAATTCTAGTCTTCTTGTTGTCTCTAGCAGCGTTACCAGCCAATTCTAAAATTTCGGCAGCTAAATATTCTAAGACAGCAGTTAAGTAAACTGGAGCACCAGAACCGACTCTTTGAGCGTAGTTACCCTTTCTCAAAAGTCTGTGAACTCTACCGACTGGGAAAGTTAAACCAGCCTTAGCAGATCTTGATTGAGAAGCTTTAGCAGCGGAACCTGCTTTACCACCTTTACCACCGGACATTATTGATTAATTTGATTTGATTTGTTGTTTGTTGGGATTAAGAAATCTGGAGGAAAGACCATCAAATAAGTGAACAAACAACAAACCTCATTCACTTATATATGAATAAACAAATCACAATTCATCTATTCCCTAAATTTCGCGTCACTGACACGTTTTTTTCGGGTCTTAACTTAGTGCTGAAAATTTCGCGCAGGGGGCGAAACATCTGGAATGGATTTTACCCGCGTAAAAAATGTGAACCCGTTCCACGATTTTCGCACCGTTTAAGTTAAGTGACAGCGTCAATAAATATATATAAAGGATAAGTATTTATATGGAAGGTATTCCAATTAGATCTTGTTGTTTGTTTGTTTCCACTTGTGTTATTATATTATCTTCTTTTGTAATTTATTTCAGTTGAATCAACACATATAACTAATACAAATGTCTGCCAAAGCCGAAAAGAAACCTGCCTCTAAAGCTCCAGCTGAAAAGAAGCCAGCTGCCAAGAAAACCTCTTCTGGTGTTGAAGGTGGTAAGAAGAGAACTAAGGCCAGAAAGGAGACTTACTCCTCATACATTTACAAGGTCTTGAAGCAAACTCACCCAGATACCGGTATCTCTCAAAAATCCATGTCTATTTTGAACTCTTTTGTTAACGATATCTTTGAAAGAATCGCTACTGAAGCTTCTAAATTGGCTGCTTACAACAAGAAATCTACTATCTCTGCTAGAGAAATTCAAACTGCTGTCAGATTGATCTTACCAGGTGAATTAGCCAAGCATGCTGTCTCTGAAGGTACTAGAGCTGTCACTAAGTACTCTTCTTCCACTCAAGCATAAGTATTTAATAATAATATTAATTAATAGGGATTATATAACTGGGTTATTGTAATATATAGGGTAATATTATTTCACGATTTGAAAAAATAAACATTATTGATATATATATATATAGTTTTTCTTCTTTTTTCGTTACCGTTTGGTATCTTATAGATGTACAATCTTGATGACTGAATTATTGCATTGAGTGTGAGATATAGCTATATATTTATAACAATAGTATTGTTTATTTGCCATTAACGTCAATATAATTTACAATATAATCTAAATGTTGAATGAACGTTAGTTCAAACTCAAAACTATGTGTACGATAAACACATCCCTGATCAATGGTTTTTTAATAAAGAAACTTGAGACCTGGCACTACTACCTTTTATGTCAAATATTATGTCACAAGTTCAAAATAAATCAAACATTCCATCCATGACATTGGAATCACACTTAACCATTATTGGAACTCTGAAAAATGCAATACGAATGTTTCAGTTCTAAGTGCTTTAACTCATAAGATGGATAAATTGCAAATTTTACATTAACAAAATCTAAGCTTTCATTGTTTGAGCTAGATAGTAGTAGCACAAACGAATTTCAGAACCAACTCCTTCTATAATATTGCAATTTCATATTTTTGAAATTGAATAGATGTATAATATAAATATCTAAAATATATAATCTAATATAAATAATAATAAAAGATATAATAAATTACAAGACATCCCCTTACCTGGATATTATTAGTCCTAGTAATGTAGTAATGAAAATGCTATTTATGCAAAATAATATCATGAGCCCAGTCCCACATAGACATCAATGTATCTAAAAATATGAGTTTAGAACCTTGTCATAATATTCTGTAAATATTTCCACTATTTGAACCACTATTTTGGCTTTAACATTTTTATTTTCTAGTGCAGTGAAGCTACCACTTAGAGCAAAAATACCTATTTCACTTTTGTTAACTCCCATATATAAGTCATTCATTTTCCTATTACAATTTTTAACAGATCGAGCAAATACCTTATACCTATAACCATTTAAGACAAAATTTGTAAGTGCATAGACTTCGAATGTCTTCCATTAAAGATTTAACCCATCTTACAATCAGTATCAAAACCATAGAAGATTTGTGATTTTACAAAATTTTAAATGGCATACTCTGTATTTTTTTTGGAATATATTATTCAATTTATTCAAGTTAATCCTTGTTATTACATTTGTAGTATTAAGTTTGGATCAATGGAAAATACAATAATATCGATGCATAATATCAAAAATTCTAACCAACCACAAGCTATATTTGAGAAAAATATAGATTAGAATATTCTAAGAGGAACACCTACGCTCAATTCTTCTCTTTACTGGCTATCTTAACAATGAGAGTTATAATTAAAGTTAACCCCACGCATAGCAGACTAAATTCAAATTAACGTTAGCTATTTCGTAAAACCTGGAGAATATCGTGTAATCTTCAACTTATATTACATGAATTCTCTGGGAGTTAATTATATTTTCTTGTAAAACTTTAATATTCAAATCTCATTTTTTCCAGTTCTGATGATGGTAACATGCCAACAATCAAACAACGGTTTTTGAAAGCATATTAATGCCAATTATTCAAAAATTTGGATTCACCAACAATAATGGTAATTTGTAGAATCTAACCATTTTTCTCCTTTAATGCCAAATACGATAACTCATGTAACCAAACAAATTAAATAAGTTTTAGTAACTGAAATAAACAAATTTGATAGTTAAAGAATACCAGAAAAAAACTCGTTTTGATGAGTTGAACATAGTGAAATCAGGTATTGAAAAATTTGCCTAATATTTTTATGATATCGTAACATCGGTTTATTTACTTCACTTCAATACCTCTTGCCTTTCGTCGATTCAAAAGTTCCGTATTTTCCTTTTCTTTAAAGACACTATTGTGAGAAAATCGTTGTATCCCCACAGAAGTAAGGTTTTTTTTTCTTAGTTATTCAGACTTTATTTGATCTTGCAAGTTACTTTTATTGCAAAGTGTCACAATGCAAAGTCTTTAAGAGAATGAAACCAATTTCAAAAGAGCAAATTCATTATCAGTTCAAAGGACGTTTCAACTTTTCAACTTCAATCTTTTTGACCAAATAGCAACGTCCTTATTTTAAAATTTCTTTATCTTTATCAAAGGTAAACAACTCTTCTATGTGCACCACTCAAAAGAAACTCCCTTGGTTGTCACTTATGATGTCATAGCCACAAAAGTCTGTAATTGGTCTACTTTCTGAGAAAACGTCAGTGGAGTTGCCATAATATTCTTTAGTATATATAGATACTTTATCGGATAATATTATCGATTTATTGTTCAGTTTCATTATATAATATATGTCTACATGACGTATTTTCACCATATGGTTTATATAGTTTCCGATGGATGAATATCCATTATCCCAATCGAGATATATGTAAACATAAGAATGATTTAGTTAGGGTTAAATCATAACAACAAAGTCTCCCTTTTTAATCACGTGCAGATTTTTTGCAATATATCTACTTCATAAATTAAATATAAATCAGCTGATAAAAATAGTATTTATGTAAAAATTATTTTAATAATCAGAGTGTATATTGTGTGCGTAATCCGAAATAAGCAAAAATAAAAAATATGAATTTAAATTTTTTTATTTGAAAGCAGGGTAAATAAGTTTACAATGATTTAATCCAGATGGTGTAGAGACTCGAATCTTTGTGGGTGTATTTGTGGATGGAACTTTATAGTATTTAGTATGTTGTAAATACTTTATCGATTAATGATAAAACTGATTTGTTGATTTTTCCGCATTGTATGTGCTTAAATCAAATATTGTCACCTCGTGGCTTATTTGGTTTCCGAGATGTATGTATATAGCCCAATTGAGACATATGTAAACCTGAGAATGATACTATATGGGTTAATTCATTACACAATTAGTGTGGATGGTACACGGCTTTTAATATAAACACCGTTGTTAACAAGCGTACTCACCTTTCCACACCATGATCTGACTTTAGTTACAGTGAAAGAAAATGTCACCTTTTGTGGTTCTATTTTATTCTAAGGAAGCAGGGTTTACAAACATCAGAAGTATTAGATGTTTCTATGTTGAAGAAGATGTTTGGCAAGATATTTCTGAATGTTGATTATATCAAATTGGAAAAGGATATTGGAATGTTACAAGTATGAATACAGAATTAATAAAGTTATAGTTTCTTTAGAGTTGAACCTCTCTGCCTACAAAGTGGATGATTGATACAAAACGGATATTGTAAGTAGTCTCATTACCTAGTAAGAATGCTTATTTTAATGTTAGGACATGGTTTCCCAAAAGAATTTTAAATTAATTTAGGATATCAATGGATGGACCAGTTCGAATACTACATCAAGTTACAAAATGTCCTGGCCATGTAATAATTCAAGTTTTTCTGTATGAATACTTCTATAAGGAAAATCTAAGAATATTCCAAGTATAGTTTATAGAATAAAGGACTTCATAGGTTTTACTTTTGTTTTCATTTATTTGCCGCCCAAACAATTTTAATTTTTATTTTTAACCTTACTTTTTGAAAGAATAATAATAACCAACAAAGTTGTCATGTTAGGTAAAACGAAATAATCTGATTCTGATTTATAATCTGTTGCTGCCTTATTTGTAAACAGATATCTTTTGAACCTTCAAAGTATTACACTCATATTTATTGTAAGACACAATATTGGTAAAAAAACATGACTTAAATACCAAGTCCATTAAAGACGGACTTTAAGGAGATTTATAGTGTGTCTATTCATGTATAGATAGATACCATATTAAAAAAAATTATAAACTGTATAGTTTCCGTTCTTCAGGTTTCAAACTCTTAAAAAATGGCATTGGTGGAATACAAGCACCTAATGCTCTTCTCGCATGAGAATTCATGTATTTTAATCCCAACAAATAACTTGCATTGACCCAACCAAAACCTTCTTTGGCCACACCTTTGAAATCAGCACCTTGGTTACCATATTCAGCTTCCACACGATGTGGATCTGTACCCCTAGTAACATCATATTTCTCTACAACAATACCATTATAATCAACAAATGCCTTTGTCATCATATATAACCACCTATAAGACAGTCTAGTTGCTACATCATCATAACCAAAGTTGGATAAACCTTTCCATGCCAAGATTTGATGTGGAGCCCAACCAAATGGATAATCCCATTGTCTTATTGGTCTATTGATTGATATAGGACCTCTTGAGCCTTCAGTACATGCCACCAGTCCACCTAACATTTCTAATTTGGGTAAAGCTTTCTCCACCATTATTTGTGCTTGCTCCTTTGTCGAAAATCCTGCCCATAGAGCCCAAAATGTAGTAGCGGATTCATATGAAGTTCTTTGTTTGGCCTTGATGTTATAATCAAAGAAGAATCCCGATTCTTCATCCCACATATGTTTATTAATACTTTCCTTTCTCTTTTCTGCCAACTTGAGCCAATCTTCATGAGTTGTTATAGAACCATCATTTGGATCAACATATTTACCATCAAAATATTTTTCAATCACATTAGCAATATCAATCTCATATTTGTATAATAATGAGTTCAAGTCAATGGTAGCCAAATAGGCACAAACACCTTCAAATCTATATGTGGTATCATGACCAGATTCTCTTACACCTCTATCATGTAGGAAAAATTCATCCAATTGAGGTTCATGAACTTCATTGTTGTTGTACATCTCTCTAAATTTCTCAAATGAACAATTATATTTTCTAGTGTATGGTAATAAGATGGTGTCAAAATGATCTGGTTCAGTCTCTGGTGGAATACCAACCCCATCTGGATGATAACATGAAAGACCTGTTTCAGGGTCATACCTTGGAGATGCTGTCCAAACATTCTTATATTCTTTAATTGCAGCGACAAAAGATCTTTTCAAAAAACTAATAGCACTTGGATTATTTTCACCCCCAATCTTATCAAAGACTATTAAAGCCATATCCGTTAAGAATGGTGGTTGTGATCTACACAAATAATAACTTCTATTAGCATTTAAAATTTTACCATAATGTTCAATTTCAAAGATAAAATGTTCTACCATCCCCTTTGCCACATCAATTTTATTACTTTCAATTAAACCTAATGCCATCATGTATGAATCCCAACCATATAATTCATTGAATCTACCACCAGGTACTGCATATGGATAACCAATTAAAGATTTTTCACCAGTGGAAGGGTTAACATGTTCCTCCATTGCTAAAGCTAATAAACCTGGAATTCTATTTAAAGATTTAACATATTCGGGTGTAATATCTTTCGGTAAATATTCCACTTCTAATTTCATTGAAGGATGCATTTGTGAAGCTTGAATGAAGAATTCGTATTGATCGGGACAATTATATGGCACATAAATTCTTGGATTTTTAGCCTCTGGTGTATCAATCTTAGTATCAGCAGCAATTTCACCAATATTATTTAAATCAATACGTCTTGTTAAACTATTCCAAAATTGGTTTGTAATTAATCTTGATAATCTGTTCACAGGATTTTCATTAATTCTTGCTTCATCTAAGAAAACTTGACGTCTTCCAAAACTCTTAGCGATAGTCAATTCTTGTAATAAATTAGATAACATGTAAGTACCTCTAATGTTAACATGTTTATAACCAAATGAATTTGCAGTCCCTAATTTTAACACTTTGGGACCAGTATCTTCGATAGTAATTTGATAGTTTTTATCAGTGTCTTCACTGTTTAATAATTCTTCTAAAGTTTTATCAACATTTTCAATGAAAAATTTACGATTCCCCTGAGCCGCTAGAAATGAATCATCTTCAGAACCACGTCTTTTCAAATGATGATCCTTTAACACGTCTTCTTTGAAAGTGGAAACATTGCCTACGACACTCATAGTTCTTGTTCTATGGAATTTAGGAGTCTTATTCTGTTTTCTAGGATCTGTTACTGGACCATAATACACTTCAGCATTTGAGAAAGGATCATTAAATTCACTTAACGACGACATTCTTCGATGGTGTCTTCTGGGCACCTGAGTAGTGGCTGTATTAGTCGAAGCACTTTTAATTGGGTCCTCCATCGCTTGTACGTATATTTTTTAGCACCAGTGTTTGAAACAACGCCTTGTATACACTGTCAACAGTGGATAATTGAGAAAGTTGGAACTTGTCCTATTCCACCATCACTTTCTCTATATATAATAAAAAGGGAGCAAGCCAGGGATTTCTGTCCCGGGCCACGGCGAGCCGTGTGCCGTGACGGGTTTTTCTGTTCCAATTTTTTTTTTTTTTTTCGATGTTAAAATAAGAAAATTGTTTATTTTATTGAACAGTTAGTAAGAAAGAGAGTGTATATCACAACACATATCATATAGAGTAACGATGTCTGAAACCAAGCCAGTTGCCGCCAAGGAAGAAGCCGCTCCACAACCACCAACCTCCTCCGTGTTCTCCATGTTTGGGGGTAAGAAGGCTGAAACTGAAAAGAAGGATGAAGCTAAAGAAGAAACTAAAGAAGGTGATGATGAAGAAAAGAAGGAAAACGATGAAGAACAAGAACCAGATGTGCATTTCGAACCAGTGGTCCATTTGGAAAAGGTCGATGTTAAGACCATGGAAGAAGATGAAGAAGTCTTACATAAAGTTAGAGCTAAATTATTCAGATTTGATTCTGATGCTAAAGAATGGAAAGAACGTGGTACAGGTGATTGTAAATTTTTGAAGAATAAACAAACTGGTAAAGTTAGATTATTGATGAGAAGAGATAAAACTTTAAAAGTTTGTGCTAACCATTTAATTGCTCCAGAATATATTTTGAAACCAAATGTTGGTTCTGATAGATCCTGGGTTTACACATGTACCGCTGATGTCGCTGAAGGTCCAGCTGAAGCATTCACATTTGCCATTAGATTCGGTAACAAAGAAAATGCTGACAAATTCAAAGAAGAATTTGAAAAAGCTCAAGAATTAAATAAATAGATTTAAAATTACATCTTTCTCTATATATGTATACATATAATGTTATATGATATATTTATGTATTAATTGAAACTCAATTGAATTGAATCTTCTATGCAGGTGGTAAAAAATTGGCAAATAATATTGTTTGAATGGGGATCCAAAAAATTAACCAAATAATGTATCCATGGATTATATAATTATCAGTCCCCTTTAAATTTGTCTTGTTTAATGTATCGGCTATATACCATAGATGTAATGGTATAAATGTGGATACTCTATTAATAATTTGAACATGTGCTACAGTTAACATCACAATGAGAAATAATATGGTAATGTAACATAATGGTCTCAATTCATTTGAATGGCGGAAATAAAATATGGACCCACTCATTATAATTAAATTAGGAAGACCAAAAAGAAAATTAGGTATATTGTTTAATGTCCAATATTTCATAAATCCAACATTCCAATAATGAGATTGAACGAATGCATACAATGATGTCTTGGTGAAAGGTGAGAATAACCAAACGCTATTACACCACATACCTCTCTCGGGACAGAATTTTGAATAAGGAATATAATACCATTGATATAATATCGAAACTAACAATATAATACCCGATGATAAGGGGAAGCAAAAAACCTTCACAAGACGTTTCTGACCAAGTAATACCACTAAATCGTAAAGATAGTATACCCCCAGAAGAATGCAATTAGATCTATTAATGGTAGATAGTGTGAAACATAAAGTTGATATTAAAGTGTATGTGGGCCAATGTTTCCATGAGAATTTTTTACAAGCCACAGTACGGGCCCATATCCCTAAAAATGACATTAAAAATGATAATGGTTCAGAGTAAACACTTGTGAAGAAACCAGAACCACTTGTGAGGATGAAAAGAATTGCTGTCTTCTTAGCCAATTTTTTAGATTGTTCAGAATAGTGAGATTGACCTGAATTGAAAACTGTCAAAGTTAAATGATACAATATTATTACACTGGAGTAATGTAATAGATTCTCTAAGATCAACGCAGATCGTAAGTTATCATAGAAATCTGATCCACCATTTGTCACACATCGAAGCAAATAGACCCATAATCTGGAAAAGGCAAATTCATGTTCATAAATGGGTAACACTTGATTCATTCCCTTGATAAAAAAAACAGCGTCCCATGACATTAGTTTATTTAATAAATGTCTACTCCAATATGCATTAATTTGATTCTGATCTGTTACCAATTGAGATAATAATATGCTGGTCGACGTATCGAATTGTCTATTTGAACTGAAGAATATCAAGACATATTGTATTAGACGACAAATTACAAATATACTGGTTATACTGACATAATCATTCATTCTGTATCTCAAGTATTTCTTTAATCGTGGACAATTGAATGTTATATGATAGTATTGACAATGCTTTCAAATTATTCAATAATAATATGGAAATTGTGCGGGTAATAATATATCAAATAGCGGCAATATGAATTACAGTCACCGAAGAATGATCATCGGATTTATATGAAGTATTCTTTGTTCAATGTTTTACCACTTTAGTCAATACACAAAATGAGCCTTGATTCAATGAGCCTTGATTCCCCTTAAATTATTTGAATTATCGATGTATATATATTTGATGTCAAAAAAAAGGATGGTATATGAATTTAATGAGAACAGTATAATAAGCAACAAATCAAGATAAAAATGACTGATTATACAAAATTAACTGCTCGTTCAGCGGGGGCGTTATTATTATTACTTGCAGCGTCGGATGATTCAAATAGTGATGATGAATCTATGTCATCGTCTTGGAAATGGGGGAGATGGTTTTTACTTGCTATATTTATAGTAGGTATACTCCTGATATGTTTGATGGTTTTTTCAGCAAATAGGAGAAGATTTAGAGTTGGACAAGCTCCAATTAGAGGTACAGCGTGGTTGACTCCACCGTCATACAGACAATCTGAAATAGAATATCATGGCTCAGCCACAGCCACCGCGGCTGAAGAATATGTCCCAACATATACAGCAGAGGTCAATGATAACGATTTAGGTTATTATGATGAAAGAGGTGAATTCCATTCAAGAGGTAAAAATGAATATATAGCTCCACCAAGATTATCACAACAAAATTTTAATGACTCTAATTTACCAGCCCCACAACCTGCTATTGTACGAGATGACGAAGAAGAGCATGAAATGAATTTCAATAGACCAGTACATTTACCTTCATCTCTATCTTCATCTTCAAATTCTTCTTCAAATTCTTCTTCAAATTCTTCTTCAAATTCATCAGGTAATTCTACCAGGCCAAGTTATTCACCTCCATCTTCTTCAAATAATTATAATAGACCTAATTACTCACCACCAACTTCATCAACCGAACATTAACTTTAATTTCAATCATATCACCTTAATAATCAATACCAAGTTATCATTCAAATATGCTGCTCGTAACCAATAGTAACGGCGACGAATCAAGTATGGATAATAATAAGGGGACAGATTTTTTCCGTTTCTAGCAAAAATTGACAAATATATATAAAAAAAAAGGGCAATAATGAAGTTATCAATAATAATGATTAATATTAGGTAAAAGCTTTTGATATACAATAAAGTAAGTGGTTTTAATAATATAAAGCTATCTATCATGCCTATAAAAGATTTTTCAAAACCAATTTTTCAAAATAAAGAGTTGATTAGAGATGGTGCGTTCATTAATGGTCATTGGGATAATGAATGCAAAGAGTATTTCGATGTATGTGATCCTGCCACTTGTGAAGTGATTGCTAAATTGCCTGACCAACCTGTGGAAAAGGTGGACGAAGCTATTGATGCTGCATATACAGCTTTTGCAAGTTATAAGAATATAACTCCCAGAGAAAGAGCAAAATGGTTATTAAATATGTATAATCTCATGATAGAGAATAAAGAAGATCTGGCAAAATTAATATCTTGGGAGAATGGTAAAACATTAGTTGATTCTCGGACTGAAGTACAATACGCAGCATCATATTTTCAATGGTATGCTGAAGAAGCTCCTCGTATGTACGGTGCTTCCATTCAACCTCTTGTTTCTACAAATAGGATAATAACTTTGAGACAACCAGTAGGTGTATGTGGTATTATATGTCCTTGGAATTTCCCATGTGCTATGATAACAAGAAAGGCAGCTGCTGCTTTGGGGACTGGTTGTACTGTAGTGATTAAACCAGATCATTCCACACCATTATCTGCTTTAGCAATGGCATATTTGATTGAAAAGTCAGGATTTCCAGCTGGTGTCTTTAATGTGATTGTAAGTCAAAAAAATGCAGATATTGGATTAAAACTTTGTGAATCTCCAAAGGTTAAAAAAGTTACTTTTACTGGTTCTACTGCTGTAGGCAAACTTCTAATGAAACAATCATCATCTACTTTAAAGAAATTATCATTAGAATTAGGTGGCAATGCACCATTTATTGTATTTGATGATGCAGATATAGAAACAGCTGTTGATCAACTTATAGCCTGTAAATTTAGAGGTATGGGTCAAACTTGTGTGAGTGCTAATCGTATATACGTTCAATCTAAGATTATTGATGAATTTACTAAATTATTAGCCAGTAAAGTGAAAAAATTTGTGATTGGTCATGGACTTGATGAGAACAGTACACACGGTTGCCTAATAGATGGTAAAGCTGTAAAAAAGGTAGAATCCCATAAAAAGGATGCGATTGAAAAAGGTGCTCGTGTTGTCGTCGAAGGTGGTCCATTAGGTGATTTAGGACCAAATTTTTACTCCCCATGCATTTTATCACATGTGCCACACAGTGCTAGAGTCACCAAAGAAGAAACTTTTGGACCATTGTGTCCTATTTTTGAATTCAATACTGTGAAAGAAGTAGTTAAATCTGCAAATGACACTGAATTTGGTTTAGCTGCTTACCTTTTTTCCAAAAATGTTGACACTATTTTCACAGTGTCTGAAGCATTAGAATCAGGTATGATATCTTGCAATACCGGTTTATTTTCTGATGCATCTTTACCCTTTGGTGGTGTTAAAGAATCTGGGTTTGGAAGGGAAGGTTCCTTGTATGGTATGGACGATTACACGGTTGTTAAGGCAATTAATATCGGTGACTTGCCTCAAAAATTATGAATATTATATATTTGAATTATTTTTTTATATTATTTTATATTATTTTATCTATTGTTTCTTTATAGTTAGTTGTTAAACAGAACTGAAACAAATCAAAAATCAGTTTAAAATTGTCCATACATAAAAAAGTGTATATAAAATTAGTTAAGATTGACATTGTTTTTCTGCCATCTTTAAGTACTTCTTTCTATGTATCCATTCAGATCCAATTAGATTAGCACCTCTCTTTTCAGCAATTCTGAACCAAGAAGCCGCTCTAACAATATCCTTCTTTCGATTGCTATGGGGTGATACTGGAGATTGTGACCATATTATCCCACTTAGACACATGGAGTCTACGTGACCTAGAGAGGCAGCTTTCTCTAAAAACTTTAAACCTTTCCATTCATCTATAACATCAACACCGAACCCTCTTATATATGAAATCCCACATTCATATAATGCTGGGACTAAGGGTTCTTGAATCAATTGAGGAATCAATTCTAGATTTCTTTCCAAGTTAAAAGGGCTTATTTCTACTTCAAATATTTCTTCTTGGAATGATTTGATGCTTGTTGCTGCTTTAATATAATACAAGGATTTTTGTAAATCCTTTTCCACACCATATCCATGTCTTAAAGCCAGACCGTATAGTAGGAATGCAGTTTTGTTACCGTTTTGGCAGGCACTCTTCAATTTCTCAGCAGAGGCTTCTAATCTACCTTCATTTCGCATATCAATTGCAGAACGAATCAAATTACTGTTTATAGCAGGTTGCTTATCCGCTTCAGAACTCTTATTATTTGAAGGTATCAAAGGTGATCTCTTTTCTTCAGTTATAGAATTTTCATTTTGAAACATTAAATTTGTGCTAGTGTCGTTTTGCGTAGATTTATTACGTCTATGATTTATATTTTGATTGGTTAAAACTGGTTTATGGAAATCAGAATAAGATCGATAGTGTTTTGGCCTTTGGACATCTTTAAATACGTCTTGGTTAGACCCTGTGGTAATATTTTCATCCACATTACGAGGAGTTGAATAAGAGTTGGTATGTAAAACTGGATGAGGTGGGAAGATACATTTAGAAATACTTGCACTTGGAACATTTAGGTTATTTTCCAAAGTTGATGATTTCAATTCTAATGAGCTTTCACTCTTATTTTTTAATTTACCATTCTTGTTCTTAGACTCGTTTAATTTATCCTTAGATGGATTTTTACTCTTAGGATTTTTAAACAAATTTTTCAATGATGAAAGTGAAGATTTCTTTTTATGACTCTTAAATGGAGCTATTGGTAACTCAGGATTTTCCTTCGGTTCATTAAATTTTATAGTAGAGTCTGATTTTGACCTATTCACTGAAGATAGATCTCCATTACTAGGTGTTGGGGTTGTTGGAGTATTCACTGATAATGAAGACACATCTGTATTTACTGATGATCGCGTGTTTGGATTAGATAATTGTAAACGATTTGAAAATTCTGTGTTTCTACTTGTTTCACTACCTGCACTTTCATTTCTTTTAATGGGCGTACTATATTGGGCATTATTATTATTAGTTTTATTTGTATTTACCAAATTTCTGTAATAGTGATGAGGTAAATTATTATATTGACCTTGATTAGGATATGTATTATTAACAGGGGCAAAATTACTTTGGTGGGTATTATAATTATTTGAATATTGTTGGTTAGTTCTCTTCGAATTGTATTCATTATTAAATTGATAGTCATACTGTGATACAGGTTTGTTACTATTATTAGTATTATTATTATCAAGTCTGAATCTATCAAAATTTAATGCATTATTTCTTATATTATTTTGTTCCACTGTATTCATTCTAGGAGAAAATTTATTCCTTTCTAATGCATTCTTGTTTGGTTGATTATAGTTTCTTGAACGATCATAATTGAAAGTTGAGGAAGAATTGTTAAATCCAGATGGTTGAAAGTCAAGGACACTATCATCCTCTTCTACTATGTATGAATATCTTGTAGTATTGGCATAATGTTGTTCCACTTTGGCCGCTAAGGACTTATCCTTTAAGATAGCATCTTTATCCAAAATGTTTAAAATAGAATTTTGGAAACTCTTATCATTTTGCGAATAGGAACTTTTATCTCTTAATGATGGGAACTGAGAAGCTGGTACACTTACAGATGTATTTTTATAAGTAACATTATCATCATTGTTTATCTGATATTTTTGTTCGTCTTCTAACACCTGTTGTAATAATAGTTCATCTTCTGCAGTCAATTCTAATTTATCTAATAGTCTCTCAGTAGTTAAAATCGAATCAAAAGAAATAACACTATTGCTTGATTTTAAACTATATTGATAATTATCTGTCGTACTATGTGCCTGCACATTGTTACTGTCTCTTTTCACTGCATCCAATGAAGACGAATAACGCGTATCGTTGCTCATCAGTGAAAGAATATATTGTCTGTCTTTTTCAAAAAGGAATTTATTGGAGTCAGACTCTTTAGTTGGTTTTGTAAATTCAACGTCTTATTATACCTGTATAATAAACTTGTATCGAATGATTGAATAAATTCAATAGTAATTGTCTAATCTAAACATATATTTTTTTGAAGATTTCAACTGTTGATATTGTTTTTGTCTTTTTTTGGCGATGGAAAAAAACACGCTTCACGTTTGAGAATGTTTGAATATAAAAATATAGATAAGTTTACGAAGAGTTAATTAATAACAAAAGTATTGAAGAATTATGAAATGAAATTATAACATTGTAGGCCCAAATAGGAAATAAATGAATATGAACAAAAATT